>LUCW03001888.1:22500-35000 GCA_001586965.3 Sphaeroforma sirkka | reverse complement strand
GTTTATAAAGGGTCACAGGTTACCTCGTCGGCTCGAGAGTTTTTTTGGAAATAGGGTTCATAGTTGCTATCGGGAATTTTGATATCGCCTTCGTGAAGATCAGTGTGCGTGGCTTCCCCCTGAAACTGAAATTATTATGTGCTGACTCACTTATTATTTTTCTGTTTTGTAGTCTGCAATGGAGAGTGTCGTACAGGATAACTTCTCCATATGCTTCGAATGCATGCCCCGCGAGCCGTGGAATTGGAATCTGTATCTGTTCCCGATGTATCTACTAGGTGAGATCGATCAACAGGTGAACTAATTTCAAGATGATAATCTGTTTGCCATATTGTTAAATACTGTAGAAGGTGATGGTTTTATTTTTTGTGCCGAACAAAGCGTACTTTCCCATATCCATCATGCTAAAATGTGTACTACTAATCGCACTGTATATCTTCTACCAGTGCTGATATCTAATTTAGTTTGTTTGCAAAAGTTGGCGCATGACCATATACACATGTATTGTATGTTAACTGCGAATGCTTGGTCAATCTCCTATCCGCACGCACATATGTTCCAAAATAGTCATGAATTCAGCAAGCACTCGGCTTCTTCTCACTTATTCGAATCGAGTGAAAGACGTATAACTAGCTTGAACTTCCTTTGACTGCTATAGGTGTGACGGCCAGGTATCTCGTGCTGCTGCCTCTACGGCTTGGTATTGTCTTCTTTGGACTGCTCACTTACTTCGTGGGCTATGTGTTGACGTTGCTTATACCTCGAAAGTACAGCAACCGGAAGTTGCAGATACAGAGGAGATGTCTGCAACTGCTTGCCAACTGTTGGGTAGGGATTTTTGATTAGTTTGGAAAAGCACTGGTTTGTATGCACCGATAATCTCTTGTCATACACTTGTTTGGATCTACCCTTCAGATTGCGGCTGCGCTGCTGTTGTATCCATAACCTGCTATAAATTTTACCGCATGGTAGACTTCGTTGAGATGCAGTTTATTGGAGCAGAACAGAACCTCGTTCATTTGTACCCTCGAACGGTGCAACTCGTACCGGAACACGTGTCCTTTTCCCCGCTACTCCAGCTTTGTCGATTGTAGTGCCTTTCAGCGTACAGATACTTTTACCACATGATTATTCGAAATCGTAGCCATATGATTATTCGATTTACGTGAATAATTGTAGTTTCACACTGCAGACAAATGCAATTTCTCGGTATCACTCGTCAAACTCGGGCGTCGCATATTGTTGCACCTTTCAAATTGTTTAGGTACACCACACCGAGTCTTACATCTTGGTTTTCTTATCTTTTCACAGGTGGCTTCGTGGGCGGGTGTTATCAAATACCACGGGTCCTGCCCGCCACCCGGGCCTAATCAGGTATACAGCATGCCATTATACTTATAGCTCGAAATCGTGAATGATAATTGTACAAGGTTACCCAACATGTTCTGGCTTATATATCTATTCGAGGTAAATATGATACATGCCACGGTATGTCAAATATCCTTGGTGGTTTTAGATTTTGGATTTTTCTCACGCGTGGGATGTTCTGATTGTATAGTTTGTCTCGTGGCCCTAATCGCAGAAGACGCTTATAGCAGTGACTGCGATGATTATATGAGACATTCACTCTTTGAGTATCCGCCAACCAATGTCGAGTACATATTTTACAAATCAAAGTGTACAATTAAACCCACCAACTAATTTAAAGTTCCAACAGAGTGTGCTAGTTCCTTCCTATTTATCCCACACAGGTCTAAGATGATTCAAATCGTATATTTTTCGATACTGAAACTCTCATCACATTCAATTCCGCATCGTCCGAACAGATTATAGTGGCCAATCACAGCACGGTGTTGGATATAATTCTGATGCTGAATGATCGGATAGTATCTCTTATCGGTCAGAAACACGGTGGAACTTTGGGCTTTTTCCAAGAACATGTGCTCAATTGCATGAACAATCTGTGGTTTGACAGGTGGGTCTATTACTCAATATATATTGCGCGTCATCGCATTTGCACAGTTATTGTATGTTTGTCTGTTTGTATGTATTTTTGTATGCGAGTTGGTATGTATGTGAGTATGTATGTATGTATTGTAGCTCATCAGAGATGCCAAGTGCCTCGCACACGTGCCGCATGTTTTCTCGCTCGTACATCCACTGACACTAAATTGAAAATGCAGGCTGGACACAAAAGATCGAACCTCAATGTCTGGGAGAATCAAAGAGCATATAATGGATCCAGCCTCTCCCCCGTTGATGTTGTTCCCAGAAGGTATGGCCGTTTGATTTTGCGTAATGCTAGTCTAGCCAATGTTGGTGTAGTGATGTGCATCTAGCAGGATGTAGAGTTCAATTTGTACGTGAGTTGGTACTACATTGCCGCTAGTATTGGATATCGCAGTGTGTTTGTAAACGAGTCATATCGCTTCCATTTTGCCCTACCCGTTCGCACAAACACCACAAACGGAAATCCATCTTGTCCACATTTTTCATTTTTCTAGACACGTATGCCAAATATAGTTGTACGTGTGCTGGCAGAATATAATCGCTTATCCGTCTATACTCGTCGGTTAGGTACCTGTGTGAACAATGAATATGCCGTGATGTTCAAGAGAGGTGCGTTCGATCTCGATGCTACCATCATACCGGTAGCGATTAAGTACAATCGATTGTTCGGGGATGCCTTTTGGAACTCGAAGTTGCACTCCTTCCCGCGGTACTGCCTGCGTTTGTGGACAAGTTGGTGCGTGGTGGCTGATGTGTGGTATTTGGAAGCACAGACTATACGCCCGGGTGAAACCAGCATACAGTTCGCGGCCAGGTGAGTTGCTTTGTGGTTATGTGTGCTTCGAAGGTCTATACGTTAATCACGATTTAGCTCATAGTAAACACATGGAGAGCGATACTTTCAGTTCGCCCGTACCTGTGTGTAGGGTCTTCTCACGGAAGCATACAAACATATTTCGCTATCAAGCAGGATGTGAGTAGATTCGGTTCCAGGATACTACTATTGAATTAGGGCTATCCGAACTATTCGTAGCTGTGCATGTGTCTATATTTTGCAGCCAGCTGATAACGCACACTATGCAAACCCGCCACCACCAATGTCACGCGTCGTACATATATCCGTGTGAGCTTTGTATCATTCTATGACACTCCTTGCTTTAATCTGAGGTTCTTTCTATCTTGGTGGGTTGTACAACACATGCATGTATTGTTTTATAATCTACCCTATGAACCCGCCACTTTTTGCAATCTACCGTTATCCTCCCAGAGTGAAAGAAATGATCTGCACGCAGGCTGGGCTGACATCCGTGCCCTGGGATGGGTACCTCAAGTATTTCCGCCCCTCTGAGAGGGAGAAGAGAGCGAGACAGGCTGTGTTCGCTGACCTCATCAAGCAGAGATTCGATCTCAGCTGAGATATAGGCAGAATATGTATATGAAGTTGTAACTTCCGAGTAAAGGCATCGGTTTGCACGCAGGGGAGCTGTGCAAACTGGCTGCGTATGCAGTAAGGTTTTTCAGTCGGGTATCGAAGCGCGGAAGACAGTGTACGTGGTCAAATATCGAAACCTTTATGGGCGTGTTTCACACGCCCACCAAACGATCATATGCCCACCATATGCTCCGTGCGTGGTTTCCACGATAAAATTTCTTCCATGGGGTTGGATATCGCGTATTCTATTCTATAATACCTATATGTCGGCAACGTACGATGTACGCATCTATTAATCCATGTCGTCAATTAACAGTATCACACGCCAACGTACCTACTGTGGCTCAGTTTTGCAGCCGATATGAGTTGCACGTCTCGTAACCGACCCATGAGCGATCAGATTAGTCCTTTTTTCAACGACTCTTTCGCTGAAGGCTCTGTTGCAGTATTTCTGTCGTACACTGGCTGAGCAGAATATGCAGCGAGTCACAATAAAGCACAGCGCGAACTGAGAAGATCTAAACGTTTATATCTTCTCACTGTACGCAAAAATTGGATGCGAGCTTGTAAGTACGCATCTATCGAGTTTGAGCTTTTATCTCCTGCTTTCGTAGACAGCACTAAGCTTGCTAATGTCTGCCATGGTGGATCAAGTATGTCTGGTGCAAACCTTTCAGACGAGATCATGAAACGTTCATGTTTGTAAGAGGACGAGATATTCGCGGGCACGCTATTCTCACGTAGCAAGGCCTGTCCAATCAAGCAAAGTTTTTCTTCTGGGACATATATGCTCGAATATGAAATATCCTATTCATAGATTATTCTATGAATACTAATATCTCTCTAATTTAATCTATTGATCAATGCAGTGGTCTGTGAGGCCCAGTGAGCCATTGGTATGGTATTAAGCCACAGAGATCGACCACTCTCGTTCCTTTACTCTGTACTGATATAAAAACTTTATTACTATTTCCCTCACATGATTCAATCTTAAAGACGGGTCTTTGTAGAGTAAACCCACAGCCATTTAACACTGAAATCTGCTTACTCGAGCATTTTCTCAATTTCTGGTCTGTAATGCTGGTTGATTTTGTTTCGCTGCAACTTCAAACTGGCAGTAACCAGTCCACCCTCAGGCAGCCAGGTTTCAGGCTCGATATAGACTTTCGCGGGAGTCTCAAACCTGGCGAGCTTGTTCTTCTTCGCCTCATCCTGTAACGATCTAAGGACTTCGGCGACCACTTTGGGGTCCTTGCAGGTTTCTTCAAAGCTCTGCAGAAGTGAAAGGAAGGTATTAAACTAATGAGCTCGGGAATATCCCCAAGGCAGATGTCGATATAGCGCTGTACTCAGAAACAATACCCATCAAGAAAACATGAAGTACTCGCTTCCCAAATAAAAACTACACACACATCATAAAAAGTCACGTTGCTTCGTACACACTATTAAAAGTAAAGTGCAAAGGTGGCGTCAAAGTTGTTGAAAGTAAGGTGAAGACTCCAGTTCTTCACAAAGTTAAACTTGTTATATACATAACACATTGACATAATTCGAAGCCTCAAGCACTTACACTTCCAGCACATCCGTTCTTCTGAGCCCATTCTGACACGGCGGGCGAGAGCACCGTGACGATGGCGATACAGTAGGAATGGAAGGGATCCGCATACACGCACATATTGTCGATATAATTGGCAGCCTTCAACATGCTCTCGACCTTTCCGAGCGACACATACTCTCCCTGCTGAAGCTTGACCAGATCTTTCTTGCGGTCGATGATTTGCAGAGTACCATCGGGGTGCATCTGTAGGCAAATGAGTGTTGAGAATTGTAATTGCATTCGACTTCATGTGCATGTGCTTTATGATCGGAGTAATCCACTGTTGACGCTCAATATTGTATATCTATAGGACATGATCTCAAAGTAGAACGATATATACCCATGATATACAACAATTGGTATAACTAGCACTAGAGATTCAACAAAAGGACACAATGCGAACTACCCTTACCTGACCGATATCTCCGGTGTGGAACCAGATTTTGCCATTCTCATCTGGTTTGAACTCCTCTGCGGTCTTATCAGGCATGCGGTAGTATCCTTGTGAGATGCTGCCACCACCAAGTACAATTTCACCTCTGGGCATCCCAATGTTCTGTAGCCGACAATCCATGTGATAGAATTTAGTCGTTGTGAGCGCAAAAAAAAATACAAGCTGTCCGATGGGTCATTCAGCAAGGACCCACAGCTCGACAATACCACCTTGCGTCGGTACATCGGAACACAACTTCAATCTTCAATATAACCGTTACCGATACCGATACTGCACATGATTGAATTTGCACCGAACTACATGAATCAATATCACCCTCACGGACTAAAAGTCAATGTACACTGCGTGCATCTGCAGAAAAACTCGTGCAACTCGGCGAATACGCGACAGTGGTTGCCTAAAGTCACCTTGTTCTTGAGATCGGCGACTCGATAGTTGCCCTCCTCCCAGTCGACCATTTTCAAATTGATACTGCTGAAGGGGCCACCCACTTTACCGTACGAGTTCAGATCGGACGTGGAAGCTACGGTGCCTGCAGAGCAGGTCTCGGTGAGACCGTAACCCTAAAGAAAGGTGCATGATGAGGGAATATTAAGGAAGGCGCTTTTTAGTATATAGTAGGATGCCGTGGACAACTGTATATGCAACGACATGGGGTTGGGTTGCATTCGATAATTCGTATAAATAAATATGAACATGTTATGAGTTAGACGTGCATTGAATCCAATATTGACTACCCGTGAGTAGTATTGGCCAACACCTATGAAACTTCCTCTTCACTATTGAGAACTCCAAACATCTACGTACAAATATACACCCAGCTTTGTGAGAGTACACTCACTGCAAACAAGTAAAACAGAGGTACTCGGACTTATATTAACGTCCTCGCATGCAATTGCGATTGTATTCTTACCTGGCAAACGGGTACACCGAAAACGACGTTCATAAAACGTTGAGAATCTGCGGCCAAGGGTGCACCTCCGGAGAAAATGGCCTTTATGTTTCCACCAAGTACAATCTAGATAGAAGTGTTAAATTCATCGTACCCAGAAAAAGAGATATGAAACTAGAAAGAAATGAGTTTTCGCTTATTAGAAGTCTTTCTAGCGTATTACTTGTCTGTGCGTGTTATTGACGTGTTTATTTTGTAGGCCAGATAAGCATTCAAGCCAGTGCGAGAAATAAAAACATCCAGGAATAAACTATTACGGGTGATAGATGTTCAGTGACTAGGAAGCTTCTATCCCGTTTACAGTTTGACAAACAAAAAGCAAGCTTGTCTTTCAGATAAGCACAATTGACTATGTCATGGAATTGTAACTCCTTAGAAAGCCCAGAATCCTCTAAGAGGCATACCTTGATCTTGTTGAATACGATAGCGTCCCAGATAGGGGTGTGCTTTCCATGTGAGTATGCCTCGTTTTTCGACTTGAAAGCACGATTGAAAAGCTTCTGCACAATGGTAGACCCCGCTGCGACTTTACCAGTAACTGCCTGCCTGATACGATCCATGATAGTAGGTACGGCCGCCATGTAGGTAGGGCGCAGCTCCGAAATGTCACCTTTGGTACCAAATTTGATCTTGGGCGAGGTGTCAGTGAGTGTGAGCGCACTGCCGTAGCCAATCATACATCCCTGTGTTGATAAATACATTTGCAAATGAGAACACACTTATCATTCATGACAGAAGTGAATGGATTATTGATTGCACAGGTACGATGCCATTGATAAAACATTCGCAGTATTATATAAGAAGCGTGCTAGTCTACCTGAGACAAAAGGAACATCTCCGCACACAAGGCGAAGATATGTGCGAGCGGCAAAAAGCCAATGAAACAGTCTTCTCCCGGAACTACAGAGGGAAGCCCGTGCTTGAAGCCAATCATGGTGGTCACAACGTTGTAGTGCGTCAGCATCACACCCTTAGGGAGACCAGTCGATCCTGATGTGTACATAATTACGGCAATATCATCCTTCGCCGGGGGCGTGAGCTCTTGATCGTTGTTCTCACCACCCATCTTGACGATGTCCTCGAAGGCGTACAGAGTGATTCCCTGTTGTACAAGATGATGGAGTTTACGGTACAAAGGGCTTTGGGTTGAGCAAGAATAAACGTCGTTGGGGTATAGTCAAGCCCTGACTACCTTCGTGAAACGCATAGTTTATGCAATAAAGAGATTGAAAATAAATTCGAAACGCGGGTAAGTACCGTTCGTTGAATATGTAACAAGACAAGCAGCTTATGCGAAAAGAATTCCACCATACGTGTAAGGTACAGATATTTTCAAGTTTGACAGAACAATAGAACAAGACGAGAAATGGCAGCGGTGCACGACCAAACGCGAGCTCCCAAACTACATGCGCAAGGTCATTTAACATCAAATCTGGTTGACAGTCCTGGGCTGGCACATCCGACACGCCCCGCGACATTTCTATTACAATCAAGCAGCTCTAAATATACCTCAGGCAGCTCAATCCCGGCAGGCTTCTCACCAGAGTAGATTATACTCTTAAGACTGGGGCAGTCTTTTGCAACCTTGGCGATGGCAGGCAATAACTGACCTTCGGTGATGACAACTGATATGTGGGAATTGAAGAATCCGTCAGATAAAGACGATCACGGACTCGAGAACAGAAACAATACAATATTCCAGTCGTTACGTTAAACTAAACTGATAAAGAAATATAGTATCTCAGTCATGAAGTGAAACTGATAGCATGGTGATGATATATCTGATACCCGCTAAATCCCCGATTTAGTGTCAAATTGTAGAATTTGAATAAAATTGGAAAATTAAAAGTGTATTTAGATTCGTTTGCTGCAGTCAAGTGTGATATAATTCGCTATACCACATACACACATGATATCCCACGATGATCCAAACTTAATCAGGAGCAAACACACTCGCATATTTGTTTCTGTATCATTCTGTGGTTTTAATTGTCGACCTAAAAATGGACCAAACGATGATTCTTTTCTATTTCTTTCCCCAAATCATGCAAGCATGCGAGTGAACCAAAATGCCCACTTTCGGAATTTTCAAGGTGTAGGGTGTGCATACATGGAAAGGTTTTTAATTAGGTACCACATCCGGATTATCCAAATTTTGATAAAATTACATAGAGAAATCAAATTATACGATACAAGAGTCACATACCTGGCGTCTCGGTTTGATTAAATCCATAAGCAAGAGCTTCTTCGCCTAGAGTAGCATAGATGGTGGCAACCACGATGTTGCTTTGAAAGCATCCCTGCGCTGCGATATGCCAATCGGCCATCTGCATGCATAGAATACCAATGTAAACATAATATATCTATTCCCCAAATTAACGATTTCATTAAAGCGAATTCAACAGAAATAATATATTCAAATGAAATTCTACCTATATACCAAAGCTGGGCTAGCAATTGTGACTATTCACGATGAAAATTTTATGTCATCAATGAAGTTCTTTTCTAACCGGCAGCGAGAGTGTGTGTGTACTAGACTCGGTCCCCCTGTTTCTCGGGTAGCGCCGATGCAATTAATTTATCGTTGAACCATACACACTTTTATTTTCTACTTAGTACAAATACTCGAGTGGCAGATAAGCTCCAATATACATCAAGTATTAATATCCAAACAGAATCTGGACACCTATATTTAATGATAAACACAGCATGATTTCGCCATTTGAAGAACAAACACGTATCAACCTGTGCCATTCACAT
The DNA here is from genome assembly GCA_001586965.3 of Sphaeroforma sirkka. Lineage (NCBI taxonomy): Eukaryota > Ichthyosporea > Ichthyophonida > Sphaeroforma > Sphaeroforma sirkka. The sequence goes on along the minus strand of LUCW03001888.1, from coordinate 25,795 downwards.
TCGGAAGTACTTACGGTGTTCATGAAGATGCAAACATTCGACTTGGGCTGGATGCCTATACTTCGAAGTCCCTTCGCGAAACTGATGATGCGCGTATTCGTCTGTGCATATGTAATCCAGTTGTATTTGCCATACGTACACTTCGACAGTACCTTGCCTGTGATAATTGAGCATAAATTAGTATCATTAACTTACCGATTTATTCGAAAAGACTAACTCTCAAGAAGCAGTGTCAAAACATACAGCTACATATACGTACATTATAAGACAGAATTCAATATGGCTTTTCCACATGCATCTTTCCAATGAGCATAATAGGAAATATCTACATACACACACATATATTATATATATATATATATATATATATATATATATATATATATGTGTGTGTGTGTGTGTATTATATATACATTACATATATATATTAATACCACCGTAAAAACTGTGAAAGTACCTACTTTCCTACTTCAAGGTAGTAAGTATTGAAATAACATGGTAATCAAAGTTTGAAGAATGTGTCGCATAGGCAAGGGCGGCTCACTCGATCATACAATTTGGTCGATAGAAAGATGTGCAACTATATAGCTTTTATTCAATTGCCAACTAATTTAAACAGAAAAGATATAACACCATTATCGGCTCATATGAACTATAACGATGTGCATAGTGAGGAGTTAAAAGTCATTAATTAGCATTAAAATATATGCAAGATACTCGCAATCTATCAAGCGATGAAACAAATATCGTATATATATATATGTGTGTGTGTGTGTGTGTGTGTGCGTGTCTATGTATATATGTCTATGTATATATATGTATATATATATATATATGTGTATATATATATATGTATATATATAGCAACAAATATATCTACACCTGACAATCAGCACTCAAGTACCTGTGTGTGGATCTTTGATCGACTCTGTATTGACCAGCTCTCTCGTACCGAAGCACTTGAGCTTGCCGAAATTGCTGACAGACTGTTCCCAAAGACCGGGAATTGTCATGGGCCATTTCTCGCTCTCAGGTGTCAAGACCCCATTTTTTGCCGATGGGTGTCGAAAGACCATATAGTCTTCCCCTTCGTCAACGGCTACACCGTACTTACCACCGTAAACCATCGTTTGATATTTAGTGTGTTATTTTTGTGCTGTGTGTAGCAATTGAATGTCTCGCCGGTAAATACCTTAATTTTAAACGGTATGTACAATTTGTGGTCATATGGCTAAGTTATATATATATAAATGCACATTCGAGAATCGATACTTCGAGTTGCGAGCACAACTCTCTCTATCTCTTTCTCACACACTCTCTCTCTTGACTCCACTCTATACAGTGAGACTCCTCTTTCTCTACATACTCTCTCAGAAGTAGAGAGAGCTAATAAATACTATAGAGAGAATAAAGAATAAAAGATGGGCTTAATTCGCTGTTGTACAGAAGGTTCATGGCTTCATGCTGTATTATTTACTCTGTCTGTTTTTTAACAGAAATCGCCATCGGATTATCTACAGTAATTATTGGTCACAATAGCAGAATAGCTGAGCAGGGAAAAGTCTGAAAAGTAAGAAAATGATTTCGGAGTAATAAAATTTTATATGTGCTGGATGACTGAGATAACCATATTTGGCAAGACAACTTTTAAAATATGTCTGATATGTTTACAATAAAAGTGGATATAACAGCGGTGATTGACAGATACCTGGGCCCGGTAAAGTGCATTAATATTTTTTTTTTAAAGCTTTAAAAAATGCAACTTCTTGTGCATAATTTTTTATTAAAAAATTAAAAAAAGACTCCGACCTTCTGAGTCCGAAGTCTGAACTCTAATGAAGTCTCTAACTCTCTGCCTCCAGCCAGAGACTGGCACAGAGTCACAGTCACAGACCCGCAGTGCCTCTGAGTGACTATTCCACGCGGCCAACGGGAACGGGCCCACGGCCCACTCCCACACACAAGGGAGGCCCTGAGGCCGAGGGGCAGAAGGCATAAGGCCACAGGCCCACACTCCCCACAGACGTTAGTCACAGAGTCAGACTCACCCCCGGGATATTTTTTTTTTGAACATCAAAAACAAAAACAAATCAAATCAAAACAAGACTTTTTGTCATTCTGATAAAGGCTAAATACATATTCCATAGACAGTATCCAGATAATGTATTGGCCATTTGGTCTATTCACTATTGGGACAGAACTTCATCAGAAACGGGACCAAGCTTTTAATGTCCGGTCCTATTCGTTATTTTTTTTGTTTTGTTATGCGTTTTACAATATAATGGGTTTTAAACTTGTATTGCTCTTTTCCTTTTTACAAAAGACAAACGACATCCTACCTTTTTTTACTTGAAAACAACAAATACCAACAGCCCGAACAGGCCGTGAACTTGTGAATGTGAAGTTGTGAACTCACTGAACTGTGAAGGGCGGACCAAATTTAAATATTGAGCAATTTTATAAAAATAATTGTACAGATTTCAAAACAAACAAAAAACAATAAACAGAAGGTTCCTGTCTTCGAGAACTCTATTTTTATTTATTTTATGGAAAGAGTGAGAGTCACAAGAGTCAAAATTCACGACTCACTTTTGCTCGGTAATATTTACCAAAATACGACAAAATTTTAACATAGGATGAATATCAATAAAATACAATTTTAAAATTGATACATATTGGAAGACCAGGAAACTGTGAACATATTTCTGAATTTATTTCTGAATTATTGTATATTTGTACATATATTTATTATACATATATAAAAAAGCAAACTTGGTAAAAATTGTAGGGAAGAAGTGGGGGTAGCTTATTAAACAATTGGGGCAGTTTTGACCTGTCCCGTTAATGTAGGTGTATGCATATGAAAACAATTATGTATGTAAAGGAAAGTCGATTTGTTTTTTTGGTTTTGGTTAGTTTTAGTTCGGATTTTGCTTCTTGTTTGTTTTTTTAACAAAAACCCCATATAAAAATTTAACCTTCTATACTAAATTGAAACACTTTCCCCCATGCCAAAAGAGGCATAATTATAAATAAATAGAACAACTGTGTCTCAGTCCATAAGAAAAACAGTTGTAAATATAAAAAATAATTTTTATTTCTACCTTTATGGAGAATTGGAGACTGGAGTCACACACCTTCAATTTTCAAATCTGAAATCTTCCAGCAGTCCATGACTGATTGACTGAATTAACTCTGGGTGACTCAGAGTCTCAGAGTCTCAGACATTCGAGTTAAATCTGTCTGAATCTGATGACTGCATAATAATCTGCCGATTCATGGAACCATGATGGAC
>LUCW03001888.1:15000-17500 GCA_001586965.3 Sphaeroforma sirkka | reverse complement strand
ACTATATCGCCACCATACAAGAATTTCCTAAACCATTACCACCGAATTTGGTGTATCTGAGACCGGTCTCAATTCGCATGACATGGAATGATGATGATCAGAAAACGCCCGTGCATCTCTACGGACGAAAAGCCACGTAGTACGAGAAGACAGTGGGGGGAGAGGCTACAACTTTCAAACTCATTGTAATAAAGTTTGTGTAACAGATTTTAAAATGCTATAGAAATAGAACTTCGAGGTATTTAATTTACTAGAATCCCAACTCACGAATCAGAAAATTGGGAATGTGGAAGTTGTAGACTTTTGTCTATATGGTGCCCCGTTGCCATGGTCGATTTAGTATCGGGCTTGAGTCACGGCAATGCTCCATTTATACCAGGCTTTGTTTCAACCAATACAATGGGATTTATAAAACGTGGGAAAACCAGAGTCTGAATGAACAATGCTCAATCATCGTCCTTGACCTGGGACCAGCATTTAATGTTGCAGAGTGTACTCACCCGCCGTGACGGTTTGAAGGTAGTGGTCCTAATCATCGCGTGTATAGGAAATGGGCTGTCAATGACAGACTTTCGAGACGCTCAGTATAATATATAAAACTCTTACAGTGCATGCTACAGATGTTGCACTGTTTTTTTTATTTTGTACAGTCTCAATTCAATATACCAATACGCTATTTGTTGAATTGCTTCTAACTTTCGCGACAGAATCAGTATGCCTCAAGTAGAAGCAAGCACGAGAGGAAACTTATCATGGATAAATTAGTGAATAAAAGACACTTTCCCGTTCAGACAACACGATGGTTGATCTATAATGTTTCCAGCGATTTCATTTTATGAGGACAAGCTAAGTTTGCAAAGCGATTTCAACTTCACTTATTCAACTATATTGCTTATGCCAAGATGCAAGCTCAATCGAGCTCAAAAGCCAAGCTACTTGCGCGTCTCAACGCAACAATATCCCATAGAGCTCCAGCGTCTGAAATCGCGATTTCTGTGAAGACTGTTCGAGCCTACTGCAAAGGGAGGCGGACAATGGCATGGCATGCAGTATCGACCCCCGCTCGACCTAATATGCTGAACGTATATGATACCATATATCACGTCACTACGTAGCTTCGTTGAGGAAGGTGAGCAGTTCGCTTCTATTCTTCTCGTCCGCTTTCTCCTTGCTGGTCTTCTTGACTTTCATTTTGATGAGCTCGCCGGTAATCATACTACGGGCGCCTGTCTCCTTCTTCTTGTCAAGATGCTGCATAGAATGAGGTGACGAACGTTCGTACGAAAAATCGCGCCAAACCACGGTACACGAGTTACTAGTGAGTGTCAACTAGCTCATGTCTGGCAGATTTGATCCAACTGACTTAGATCGCATTCTCTACCTTTTTTGATAGGAGATTTCGGTCCCTCTGCTACAGACTACCGATAGTAACGTAAGATTTTGGACAAAAGAAAATGAACCCAGGCAATGATGCTAAACTACCGATTTAGAAAGTACAAGTCTTGTCTTGTAGGTACATGCATAGTGGCCAACACTTGCACATACCTTGTGCGGACGACTCAGCCCCTTATCTCTCTTCGATTTAGAATTTTTGGTCTTTTTCTTCTGCTTCTTTATTGTCTTTTTTCTTCGTCTCCTGCGTCTCTCTATATATTAGAAGTAAAGCGAACTTCATACTGACCAAATATTGTTCGATATGGGGAAATGCGACGCACATGCCTGACCATTTTAGTAAGGAATTTGTCGTCCAAACTACAGGGAGCAATCCAACGCGGCGCTTAGTACGAATTTGACTAAAAAGAACACATACAAGGCTAGAAGCACGCATGGCAAAGGATACACTACGATTGTAGAACTGCAATAGACAGTCCAGTTCGAGAATGAGCGTGACATACCATCCTCACTGCTGCTGTCGCTGCTCTCACTCGCCGACGCGCTTTCTTCAGACGACACTCGGTAAGGCGATAGTCCTCTCGGTGAAAACGGTGAAAGTGAACGACTGTTCTGTCGTTTTCCTCGGCTGTATTTGCCCCTCCTCCAACTTATAGATGGCGAATAGCCGAGAACGCAGTTTTGATTGAAGATGAACATAGCGGACACAGAGTACACCGTGATGGGTATAAATCACACTGTATGCTGCCAACTGTGCAAGCACGCATTAATTGCTTCAAAAATCGAAAATGAATCGCAATAAACTGGTATTATTACATACTATCTATCCGACGATGTGCTCCTCGCCCGCTCCATGCCTTGGTTGCCTTCAATCCGCTCGCTCTCGCTCGTCCGGTCCGCGTCTTGAGAACGGGCGCCCTCGTCATCCGCGCTCTCACTCGCACTCTCCCCCCGCCTATCCTTCGAAACATCTCTGCTTCTTCTATCACTGTCTCTCTTCTCCGCCGTGGCCCTCCCCTTTGATCTACGACTATCGCTGTCTGATCTAGCTGCTCTGCGAGAGCTTTTATAGTCTTCGCCGCGATCCCTTCCGGAACCTTTGCGTGTC
>LUCW03001888.1:0-10000 GCA_001586965.3 Sphaeroforma sirkka | reverse complement strand
ATGATTCTATTCTCTCTATAGTATCTGTGACTTGAAATCGGGTTTCCGCCTTCTTGGTATTCGATTCAGTCGCTGGGTGACCATGGTGATCTACCAATTGTTGGTTCGCATGAGTATCACTGGCTGGCTTTCTGATAGAAATTTGGGGATCATGTACCGTTTGTGAATCAAGCGTAATCCTATCCTCAACCCCTTTAGTCTGCCCATTCAGCTCTGTAATCACACTAGATTTTCTTACCGAGAATCGATTCGGGCGATTTCGAGATAAAGTGGACTCTGAAGCACTTGAGGTTTGAACATCGAGTTCTGCCTCTGCGCTGATGTCTGAGACCAAGAATCTGCCAACAGAGGCATCACTTTCCGAATTGCCTAGAAGTGAGCACGCCCTGTCAGTTGTTGAATCTATAGTCATGTCCCCGCTGAGACCTATTGATGTGCTGTCTGTGTTCTCCACCGGTTTTTCAATATTTGTTGAGAGTCCAATCAGATTCTCGTTTTCACAGTTGTATTCAGTTGGTCGTTTACTTGACCATCTGGTACAGTACGCTCATCCCCTGTACCCTTGACAACTTTTCTTATTTCGTCGTATGCAATAAAATCTACTGATCTGACACTAAATGAAGGTGAATTAGCGCTCAAACTTGTCACATTAAATCTGCCCACCGGAGTGTTAACACTATCACGCTCGCCTTCCATGCTCGATGTAGCGTGCGCACCCTCAATACAACTCGCCCGTAGTAGATGCTGCGTGAGGTTTTCATCAGGTACACCGCTGATATTATATCTGCTTCTCCCATCCGACATAGAAGGACTACCGTCAGACTCTTGCGTAACTTCCCTCTCTACACCCGTGATTGCTTGGTGTGATGTGTCTTGTAACTCAGCATCCTTCACAGAGAAGCGGCTTTGCGACAAATTAGTTTTCAAAGCAGTACTATTTGTCCTGCTATGTGAAAGGGGGCTCACACCATCCCCTGAAAGATCGGAATTGTTCACAGAAAACCGGCCTTGTGAGGTGTTTGTTCGTTCGCCTGAGCCAGTCGGAAAATTCACACCCGGGCCAGTCTTTGCCACTCTCTCTACATTCGTGTTTCTACATACTGCATTCGTCTCCTGTAGCTCACCTTCCATTGTAGTACCACTTTTTTTCTCATTCGCTTCTGGCACCTCTATACCACCACACACTGTGCCGGTGATTTTAGATATTTTGCTACGTGAGTGCTCAGCTCCTCTTGTGTCAGTCATACTATCAATTTCAATAGGTAACGCAAGAATGTGGTATCCAGTACTCAGCTCCCTGCTGATTTCTCCACGAGCGCGATGTGGAGCACCTAGCAAAGGGCTGTCCGCTGGATTGGTTTCTTTAACCGAGAAACGGCCGTTCGCGAATTGTACTGGCGATGCAGGCGCTTGTGCTTGTGTTGAGTTGTATGCAACTGTATTTTCATAACTATTTGACAGTACATGCGACGTAGCTGTGCTTACGTGTGTATGTGTAGGGATTGTAGACCGTGATCCTCTCGATGAATGCCGAGGGGTCACAAAGTGCTTATCACTATCGCCACACTCTATTTCTCCCTTCTCTGTAGAGCTATGCTTGCGATTTTCACTGACATCCATGTCACTATTTCCGACGGCTGCACTGACAGTCGAAACTACTTCGTCAGCTACCGTACTAAGACTAGCTGTCACGGGGTTGCTAGCATCACTAAGTATAGTTGGGCTGGAAACCCTAAACCTGCCCACAGGGGTCTCGTATGCAACCGGACTGTGAACTTTCAGGTCTGCCGATTGCACCGTATCCGGTTGAGTGTTGTGGTGGGCTGTCGGTGCTATTATTTTATCGTTTGTTTCTTTCGAAGAGCTACTTGAAAGTGGCATAGGCAACGATTGTTCTCCCGCTATTGCGCGTGCATCTCGCTTACCTTTATTTGTGACATCCTGCTGGCGTGTCATGGAGTCAATCTTAACAATGCTGCTATCAGCATAGTCCTCGCCATCCATTGTATTTGCAGGCTGGTGACGGACTGAAGCCCTTGGCGAGGGCGATAGCAAAGCCTTCAGCTTATGCTCTACCTTCTTCGCACTGCGAATCATAATACATTGACTAACACCTGACCATATGAAAGATTATTATAGTCGGCTGTAACGCCTGAAAAAGATAGAAGATTTGACCATCTGTATTTTATCCTCTCCTCCTCAATACCAGTTTGTGCTTAAAAAAAAAGGTAGTATGTATGCTCACATAAAACACGGTTGAGGCGCCGCAGAGACCAAAAGCTTTTTTCCTACGAGGGTAGCTAATAACTTGTGTATATATCCGCACAGGGTGAAATACGTACTGTTGTTCAGTCACACGCTCACACATAAACACTCACCAACTGGGGGGGGGGGAGTGGGGTGGGGGAAGCCTCCCGCCTTTTTTTGTAGAATAACTTTTCTTTTCAGCCGTCATTAACGGACCCAGAAAAGTATGCTCTATTTTTTGAAACAAAATTTCATTTAGAATCCCTCGGGGGCCTCTTGAGGGCCTACAAACGAGGGAAAAGCGTTCCATCAGATTTCAAGTTCAATAAAAGAATAAGGGACTCTACAGCTACGCTTTCGGTGATAAATAAACACACAGTTTTAGGAAGGCGTCATCCCCCCTTTGAAGTATATTTTGGAATTACGATGTTTCAAAATTAATATACGTAAATACACTCCCATCACAGCATTTCTCTATAGTATGTCCTGCGGGGAAAACAAAACTAAAAAACACATTTTACAAGTTGTAGCTTCACCTTTTTTTCTTCTTTTTTTAATACAAAAAACAACAAACATTTGATGTCTGATTTTATATTTTATAAGGCGGAATAACGTGATCAAAAAGTGGCGTTGACTATATTTTTTTCTCTAAATATGGCGGAATAACGTGATCAAAAGTGGCGTTGGCTATATATATTTTTCTAAATGTTTATGCAGTGACTTCAATAACGTTCGGTACTAATTAATCGGCAGGTCTCATATTTACGGCAGGTTTCATATTTCCTTCAGCGTGGTAATACAATAATACTGGTCTCTCTAAATGGCGATACATTACCGTCGCGAAACTAAAAACGCTATTCCACCGACAACTGCATTACTGGATGCTGAAGCTGATTCTATCATCCATCCACCGAAATTTGCATGGTATGATAGGGAGGTGCTTGAGCAAAGAGATCGTGAAGATAGAAATAAGGATGGTCGGCGAGGATGTGATCGAAGATATTAAGGCTCTTAGCAAGAAGCAATCCCGATCATTCTTACACAAGCTACCACTGCTAACGGCCTCCGGTCAGTCTAAAATATCAAGATCAATTGAGATAATACATTGGTTTTATTTGTATTTTAAATAATTTAGTACAAGCTCTTTTTCCAATATTTCCAAAGTGTTCTAAATTCACTTTGATGGCTCCAATAGCCTGAGTATTTGGTATGACTCATCTACTTGGACCTATTTGAGACATTAGTAGATGTAGGTTTTTATAAACTAAATTTTATAATCTCCGAACTACTACTTATAGATTTTGGTCCTCCCGCCAATCTCCAAAATCCAATAAGTCTTTTTCTTTTTTTAACTTTTCTTCAGATGGAACTTTATTTATATCAGCTAATGTATTAACGTGACTTACGTTATTATGTCTATTTACAAATTAGGCAAGTGGTCATGAACACTTAGTACTTCTAGTGAAAATTATTCAATAAAGAACAGCTAGAGGTACGCCCTGTGTGATCGAGGATATTTAGGCTCTTAACAAGAGGCAGTCCCGATCATTCTTACACAAGCTACCACTGCTAAATCCTAACTGACTAAATTGTATTTTAGTTTAACATAGTTTGAAACCTAGTAATTTCCATCGAAGTTTACAGCCGCAAGGAAGATGATATCGACCGACGCTACATTGGTATGCTTGTGAACTATCTTCTCAAAGACAGACCAAGGCATACATCGCAAATCACCATAGGCGATGATGTCATCATTGACTTTCTTAAAAAGGTTAGCTCCAAGAGTCTCCATCATCTGACAAATTAATAAATATTCGCCAGTATAGGTACGACCACCCATCCGAGTATTCATATGTGTCATATGAGCTAGAGCACCTCGAATAGTGGTATCGTTCGCAAAGAACTTGCGAGACTCTAGAAGTTCACGGTCACGTGCATCTTCAAAAAAGGTGTTAAGTATATTATCACGCAACTGGTGCCAGGGTAGGGCTTTCCAGTTGGGCTCATGAGCCTTCAAGATAGTTCGCCATTCACCTGGCTCACAGAAATGAATAAATGCATTCATCATCTGCTCATCCCTAAGGCTGGCAGACTACTTAAGTTGGTCGAAGGCCTTCAGTGTCTCCACTGTACTCTCATTAGTAGAGAAATCGACCTCAGCCTGCGCGTTACCTAGCTGCTTTATAAAGCTTGGTTCTAAGTGTTCACGAGGCTCATGCTCAGTGCTACGGGCTGCTAGTGCCAAGATGGTGTCTATTTCCTTTCTCTTGTTATCGATTAGATAGCGAATGTTATCCGCTTTCCTATCGTCAAGGTCAGAGTCATTCAATAGACGGTCCTCAAGGACTTGCATACCAGAGCGTAATAGCCTGAGACGAGTATGTCTGGTTCTCACTTCCTCATCCTCAGGATTAGAGCGGGAACTCTCTAACGAGGTACTGGTGTAGCGATTGCCAAAATCGTGATTATCAGGGTTAGTTGGCAAATGAGGGTCGATATTACGAGGATGGTAAGCCTCATCGAGTTCCATACGATCATATCCTCTGACAGGGTTAGGTTTGTCAAGAGGATGGTCGATGGTAGCATCAGAGCTATAGAGATTAGATTTTGAAATATTATCTCTCTCGCCAGTGGTAACTGGCTTAGTGGTAAACATACTGGCTGGTAAACCAGTAGGTCTCGGGTTTGAAATGACGGTACGTGGTCAGGGGGCAAGCTGGGGTCCTGAGCTTCACTCCTAGGTGATACACGGACGCTGGCGAGCCTTTCCGCGGTAGTAGATACCTCTTCTTCCAAGGCTTTAGGATCCGACGAGTCATCCTCAGAATAATCCTCTGTACCAACCTCAGAATTTGCTTCCCCAACAGTATCCTCAGCAGGCTCAACTCCAGACAGGCTAGGTGTTTCCACAGGGACCTCAGGAACCTCGGCAGGCTTATCAGGCTTAGAGCTAGCGGCTCCCTTGCCTTTAGAAGTACCCTTAGCCATAGTATTTGCTGGATAGTAAATCGATGTCAGACAGTCTAGAAGCAGTGCACTACTGTAACTACTATTTAACTGAAAAAATATGTAAACTTCGATGGAAATTACTAGGTTTCAAACTATATTAAACTAAAATACAATTTAGTCAGTTAGGATTTAGCAGTGGTAGCTTGTGTAAGAATGATCAGGACTGCCTCTTGTTAAGAGCCTAAATATCCTCGATCACACAGGGCGTACCTCTAGCTGTTCTTTATTGAATAATTTTCACTAGAAGTACTAAGTGTTCATGACCACTTGCCTAATTTGTAAATAGACATAATAACGTAAGTCACGTTAATACATTAGCTGATATAAATAAAGTTCCATCTGAAGAAAAGTTAAAAAAAGAAAAAGACTTATTGGATTTTGGAGATTGGCGGGAGGACCAAAATCTATAAGTAGTAGTTCGGAGATTATAAAATTTGGTTTATAAAACCTACATCTACTAATGTCTCAAATAGGTCCAAGTAGATGAGTCATACCAAATACTCAGGCTATTGGAGCCATCAAAGTGAATTTAGAACACTTTGGAAATATTGGAAAAGAGCTTGTACTAATTATTTAAAATACAAATAAAAACCAATGTATTATCTCAATTGATCTTGTAGAAATACGGCCTCCGGTCAGTCTAAAATATCAAGATCAATTGAGATAATACATTGGTTTTTATTTGTATTTTAAATAATTTAGTACAAGCTCTTTTTCCAATATTTCCAAAGTGTTCTAAATTCACTTTGATGGCTCCAATAGCCTGAGTATTTGGTATGACTCATCTACTTGGACCTATTTGAGACATTAGTAGATGTAGGTTTTTATAAACTAAATTTTATAATCTCCGAACTACTACTTATAGATTTTGGTCCTCCCGCCAATCTCAAAATCCAATAAGTCTTTTTTTTTTTTTTAACTTTTCTTCAGATGGAACTTTATTTATATCAGCTAATGTATTAACGTGACTTACGTTATTATGTCTATTTACAAATTAGGCAAGTGGTCATGAACACTTAGTACTTCTAGTGAAAATTATTCAATAAAGAACAGCTAGAGGTACGCCCTGTGTGATCGAGGATATTTAGGCTCTTAACAAGAGGCAGTCCCGATCATTCTTACACAAGCTACCACTGCTAAATCTAACTGACTAAATTGTATTTTAGTTTAATATAGTTTGAAACCTAGTAATTTCCATCGAAGTTTACATATTTTTTTCAGTTAAATAGTAGTTACAGTAGTGCACTGCTTCTAGACTGTCTGACATCGATTTACTATCCAGCAAATACTATGGCTAAGGGTACTTCTAAAGGCAAGGGAGCCGCTAGCTCTAAGCCTGATAAGCCTGCCGAGGTTCCTGAGGTCCCTGTGGAAACACCTAGCCTGTCTGGAGTTGAGCCTGCCGAGGATACTGTTGGGGAAGCAAATTCTGAGGTTGGTACAGAGGATTATTCTGAGGATGACTCGTCGGATCCTAAAGCCTTGGAAGAAGAGGTATCTACTACCGCGGAAAGGCTCGCCAGCGTCCGTGTATCACCTAGGAGTGAAGCTCAGGACCCCAGCTTGCCCCCCTGACCACGTGCCGTCAAATATTGGGGATAAACGTCGAAAGGCTGGAAAATTCGTGGATACGAATGTCGGGGGCATTATAACTCCACATCTAAAGGACACTCCAGCACAAATCCGGCGTGAAAAGGAAGTATTGGACCTGTCCGAAAATTTCGGTTTCGCCATCGATGGAGAAGCCATTCCATTCAGCTCAAATCTTGGGGCCGAAGCTGAGGACGCCATAACTCGACAACGAGTGGCTGGATCCTCTCAATCTCAACGCCAATTGAACCGCACTGAAGCGCTCTTGAAGGAGCTAGCGGCAGCAGCAGTTGTGGACCCCTCTATCGTGTCCCACTTGGCTGATATTCTTCCTATACCGAAGAAGAAAAAAAATTCGGGCCGGGTTTCGAACCCGAGACCTACTGGTTTACCAGCCAGTATGTTTACCACTAAGCCAGTTACCACTGGCGAGATAGATAATATTTCAAAATTTAATCTCTATAGCTCTGATGCTACCATCGACCATCCTCTTGACAAACCTAACCCTGTCAGAGGATATGATCGTATGGAACTCGATGAGGCTTACCATCCTCGTAATATCGACCCTCATTTGCCAACTAACCCTGGTAATCACGATTTTGGCAATCGCTACACCAGTACCTCGTTAGAGAGTTCCCGCTCTAATCCTGAGGATGAGGAAGTGAGAACCAGACATACTCGTCTCAGGCTATTACGCTCTGGTATGCAAGTCCTTGAGGACCGTCTATTGAATGACTCTGACCTTGACGATAGGAAAGCGGATAACATTCGCTATCTAATCGATAAAGAGAAAGAAATAGACACCATCTTGGCACTAGCAGCCCGTAGCACTGAGCATGAGCCTCGTGAACACTTAGAACCAAGCTTTATAAAGCAGCTAGGTAACGCGCAGGCTGAGGTCGATTTCTCTACTAATGAGAGTACAGTGGAGACACTGAAGGCCTTCGACCAACTTAAGGAGTCTGCCAGCCTTAGGGATAAGCAGATGATGAATGCCTTTATTCATTTCTGCGAGCCAGGTGAATGGCGAACTATCTTGAAGGCTCATGAGCCCAACTGGAAAGCCCTACCCTGGCACCAGTTGCGTGATAATATACTTAACACCTTTTTTTTGAAGATGCACGTGACCGTGAACTTCTAGAGTCTCGCAAGTTCTTTGCGAACGATACCACTATTCGAGGTGCTCTAGCTCATATGACACATATGAATACTCGGATGGGTGGTCGTACCTATACTGGCGAATACTTATTAATTTGTCAGATGATGGAGACTCTGGGAGCTAACCTCTTTAAGAAAGTCAATGATGACATCATCGCCTATGGTGATTTGCGATCTATGCCTTGGTCTGTCTTTGAGAAGATAGTACACAAGCATACCAATTCCTCTACTAGAGTACTTAGTACCACGAGCTACACCCAGCCCACTAAGCGAAACGCAGTAGAGACTAATACTGCGCGTAGTACTAAGAAACCTCGCACTACTACTGGAGGGGTACTGGCTCTACTTCTACCGAACCGAAGGTGATAAGAAGGTGAGAGCGCCTTGCAAGAAGTGTGGTTACAACCTCACAAAACGTAATGGCAAGTGGAATGGTAGACACGACCCTGTTAAGTGTGCACCAGGCAAGCCAGATTTTGGACACTATATGAAGAGTGTGTGCTACTTGCAAAGGGTACTAACGGTTGGCACAAAGAGGATTGCAAGGACTTACCAGACGTCCAAGTTAAGCACTGACAGTACCATATGTGCGCACTAGAGCAAGATTATGAGAAAATGTTCAATAAAATCTATACCAAAGGAGATGAACGTATCTTTCAAACAGTTTTCGTAAATGGAGAAAAAAGTTATGGCACTATTTGATCCAGGGCTGAAGTCTCTGCTATCTCATGCCGAGTAGCCTACGCTACAGATATGGCTGTCCATAACGAAACAACTGATTTAATCTTGGGAAATGGCAAAGTTACTACTTGCGAACAAGCCATTGACTATGCACACATAATGCTGTCAGATAGAAGAGAAGTGAAGACTCACCTAATCGTTACTGACATGTCTCAGAAATACGATTTAATTATAGGTATGACTGATCTTCTCAGTTTAGGTATAACACTCACTGGTCTGCCTAATGGGCTGGACCCGAATAAAGATCAGTCAGATGATAATATGTTAAAGATACCTAAACCTCCGGAAGGTGAAGCAAAGGATATGATTCCGCACTTCACCGATATAATTATGGACTTAATTATACAAAACAGGAAGATTGCAATAACTGACTGGTGTATGTTTAAGTTCTCTAATGGGTACGTTAGACTTGACTTGACAAACGTCGACTTCTCTAAGTTAAAGTGTCCTTCACATAACTACGTGAGTTGGAGACACAAAGACGTTGTCAAAACCCAAATCGAAGATTGGTTAAAACAGGGTCTAATTGAAATCAATTATGATGCAACCCCAGTTAACTTAGCTCTCTTAGCGGTCGATCAATATAAATCTGATGGAACGTTTAGTAAAACAAGAGTAGTACTAGACCTGTCGCCAATCAACAAACTAATTCCGCAACATAGTTTTCCCTTACCTAAGATAAGCGAGATACTACGCAAAATGGAGGTGCGACTATCTTTTCCAAGATAGACTTAAAAGCTGCATTCCATCAACTACAGATATATGAGCCTCATAGGAAATACTTTTCCTTTACTTGGCAAGGTAAGAAGTACCAGTTTAAAGGTGCACCTGAAGGCTTACACATGTTACCTTCTTTCTTCCAACAAGTTATGATGGAACTATTTGCGGACCTGTCGTATAACGTATCAGTCTATTTAGATGATATAGTTATCTTTACAAAGACAGCACGTGAACATGCTAAACTCGTTAAAGAAGTCTTAAAAGCGACTTAATCATGCTAAACTTAAGATTAACGAAGACAAGTGTTCTTTTGCTAAAGATACTATACACTTACTTGGCTACAAAGTATCTGCAGCAGGGGTAGAAATTGATCCTGGCAGAAACACAGTTTCTGTTGGTTTTATCAACACCAATTACTGGAAGAGATGTGAACTCTGTGTGTGGGTTTGTTAACTTCTTCTCGGATTCGGTACCGCATCTTTCTCATTACTTAAAAGCCTTTCAGTCACCTACGGCTGCACAAAGGACCTTTGGA
>LUCW03001887.1:77500-85001 GCA_001586965.3 Sphaeroforma sirkka | reverse complement strand
GACAAAAAAATATATAGTACAGGATCCTGTACTGTTAGTAAATAAATATTTAGCCGCTTTTGCCAACTTCGGAAAAAATATACGAAAATACTGTCTAAAAAAATTATGGCTCAGTATTTTTGTGTATTTCTTTGAAATATAGGAAATAAAAAATGTCCGGAACATTTTGAAATATAGCGTTGGTTGTATTTGAAATTATGGATGAATTTTCGCTGAGTGTTTCAATTTGAACAATTGGCAAAAAGCGCGAACAAACAAGATATTATTCATTATTCGTCTCAAAATAAACAGGATTCTATTGGACCATAATTTCCAAACATTTCTATTGGATCCCATATATCGTTGTGAAATTTTGGCGGTCTCGAATACACGTCAGTTTGTTTGACTATTTGTATTTTTAAATAATTTAGTACAAGCTCTTTTTCCAATATTTCCAAAGTGTTCTAAATTCACTTTGATGGCTCCAATAGCCTGAGTATTTGGTATGACTCATCTACTTGGACCTATTTGAGACATTAGTAGATGTAGGATATTATAAACTAAATTTTATAATCTCCGAACTACTACTTATAGATTTTGGTCCTCCGCCAATCTCCAAAATCCAATAAGTCTTTTTTTTTTTTTTTAACTTTTCTTCAGATGGAACTTTATTTATATCAGCTAATGTATTAACGTGACTTACGTTATTATGTCTATTTACAAATTAGGCAAGTGGTCATGAACACTTAGTACTTCTAGTGAAAATTATTCAATAAAGAACAGCTAGAGGTACGCCCTGTGTGATCGAGGATATTTAGGCTCTTAACAAGAGGCAGTCCTGATCATTCTTACACAAGCTACCACTGCTAAATCCTAACTGACTAAATTGTATTTTAGTTTAATATAGTTTGAAACCTAGTAATTTCCATCGAAGTTTACATATTTTTCAGTTATTTAGTAGTTACAGTAGTGTACTGCTTCTAGACTGTCTGACATCGATTTACTATCCAGCAAATACTATGGCTAAGGGTACTTCTAAAGGCAAGGGAGCCGCTAGCTCTAAGCCTGCTAAGCCTGCCGAGGTTCCTGAGGTCCCTGTGGAAACACCTAGCCTGTCTGGAGTTGAGCCTGCCGAGGATACTGTTGGGGAAGCAAATTCTGAGGTTGGTACAGAGGATTATTCTGAGGATGACTCGTCGGATCCTAAAGCCTTGGAAGAAGAGGTATCTACTACCGCGGAAAGGCTCGCCAGCGTCCGTGTATCACCTAGGAGTGAAGCTCAGGACCCCAGCTTGCCCCCCCTGACCACGTGCCGTCAAATATTGGGGATAAACGTCGAAAGGCTGGAAAATTCGTGGATACGAATGTCGGGGGGCATTATAACTCCACATCTAAAGGACACTCCAGCACAAATCCGGAGTGAAAGGAAGTATTGGACCTGTCCGAAAATTTCGGTTTCGCCATCGATGGAGAAGCCATTCCATTCAGCTCAAATCTTGGGGCCGAAGCTGAGGACGCCATAACTCGACAACGAGTGGTTGGATCCTCTCAATCTCGACGCCAATTGAACCGCACTGAAGCGCTCTTGAAGGAGCTAGCGGCAGCAGCAGTTGTGGACCCTCTATCGTGTCCCACTTGGCTGATATTCTTCCTATACCGAAGAAGAAGAAAAATTCGGGCCGGGTTTCGAACCCGAGACCTACTGGTTTACCAGCCAGTATGTTTACCACTAAAGCCAGTTACCACTGGCGAGAGAAAAATATTTCAAAATTTAATCTCTATAGCTCTGATGCTACCATTGACCATCCTCTTGACAAACCTAACCCTGTCAGAGGATATGATCGTATGGAACTCGATGAGGCTTACCATCCTCGTAATATCGACCCTCATTTGCCAACTAACCCTGGTAATCACGATTTTGGCAATCGCTACACCAGTACCTCGTTAGAGAGTTCCCGCTCTAATCCTGAGGATGAGGAAGTGAGAACCAGACATACTCGTCTCAGGCTATTACGCTCTGGTATGCAAGTCCTTGAGGACCGTCTATTGAATGACTCTGACCTTGACGATAGGAAAGCGGATAACATTCGCTATCTAATCGATAACAAGAGAAAGGAAATAGACACCATCTTGGCACTAGCAGCCCGTAGCACTGAGCATGAGCCTCGTGAACACTTAGAACCAAGCTTTATAAAGCAGCTAGGTAACGCGCAGGCTGAGGTCGATTTCTCTACTAATGAGAGTACAGTGGAGACACTGAAGGCCTTCGACCAACTTAAGGAGTCTGCCAGCCTTAAGGATAAGCAGATGATGAATGCCTTTATTCATTTCTGTGAGCCAGGTGAATGGCGAACTATCTTGAAGGCTCATGAGCCCAACTGGAAAACCCTACCCTGGCACCAGTTGCGTGATAATATACTTAACACCTTTTTTTTTGAAGATGCACGTGACCGTGAACTTCTAGAGTCTCGCAAGTTCTTTTGCGAACGATACCACTATTCGAGGTGCTCTAGCTCATATGACACATATGAATACTCGGATGGGTGGTCGTACCTATACTGGCGAATATTTATTAATTTGTCAGATGATGGAGACTCTGGGAGCTAACCTCTTTAAGAAAGTCAATGATGACATCATCGCCTATGGTGATTTGCGATCTATGCCTTGGTCTGTCTTTGAGAAGATAGTTCACAAGCATACCAATTCCTCTACTAGAGTACTTAGTACCACGAGCTACACCCAGCCCACTAAGCGAAACGCAGTAGAGACTAATACTGCGCGTAGTACTAAGAAACCTCGCACTACTACTGGAGGGTACTGGCTCTACTTCTACCGAACCGAAAGGTGATAAGAAGGTGAGAGCGCCTTGCAAGAAGTGTGGTTACAACCTCACAAAACGTAATGGCAAGTGGAATGGTAGACACGACCCTGTTAAGTGTGCACCAGGCAAGCCAGATTTTGGACACTATATGAAAGAGTGTGCTACTTGCAAGGGTACTAACGGTTGGCACAAAGAGGATTGCAAGGACTTACCGGACGTCCAAGTTAAGCACTGACAGTACCATATGTGTGCACTAGAGCAAGATTATGAGAAAATGTTCAATAAAATCTATACCAAAGGAGATGAACGTATCTTTCAAACAGTTTTCGTAAATGGAGAAAAAGTTATGGCACTATTTGATCCAGGGGCTGAAGTCTCTGCTATTTCACGCCGAGTAGCCTACGCTACAGATATGGCTGTCCATAACGAAACAACTGATTTAATCTTGGGAAATGGCAAAGTTACTACTTGCGAACAAGCCATTGACTATGCACACATAATGCTGTCAGATAGAAGAGAAGTGAAGACTCACCTAATCGTTACTGACATGTCTCAGAAATACGATTTAATTATAGGTATGACTGATCTTCTCAGTTTAAGTATAACACTCACTGGTCTGCCTAATGGGCTGGACCCGAATAAAGATCAGTCAGATGATAATATGTTAAAGATACCTAAACCTCCGGAAGGTGAAGCAAAGGATATGATTCCGCACTTCACCGATATAATTATGGACTTAATTATACAAAACAGGAAGATTGCAATAACTGACTGGTGTATGTTTAAGTTCTCTAATGGAGTACGTTAGACTTGACTTAACAAACGTCGACTTCTCTAAGTTAAAGTGTCCTTCACATAACTACGTGAGTTGGAGACACAAAGACGTTGTCAAAACCCAAATCGAAGATTGGTTAAAACAGGGTCTAATTGAAATCAATTATGATGCAACCCCAGTTAACTTAGCTCTCTTAGCGGTCGATCAATATAAATCTGATGGAACGTTTAGTAAAACAAGAGTAGTACTAGACCTGTCGCCAATCAACAAACTAATTCCGCAACATAGTTTTCCCTTACCTAAGATAAGCGAGATACTACGCAAAATGGAGGGTGCGACTATCTTTTCAAGATAGACTTAAAAGCTGCATTCCATCAACTACAGATATATGAGCCTCATAGGAAATACTTTTCCTTTACTTGGCAAGGTAAGAAGTACCAGTTTAAAGGTGCACCTGAAGGCTTACACATGTTACCTTCTTTCTTTCAACAAGTTATGATGGAACTATTTGCGGACCTGTCGTATAACGTATCAGTCTATTTAGATGATATAGTTATCTTTACAAAGACAGCACATGAACATGTTAAACTCGTTAAAGAAGTCTTAAAGCGACTTAATCATGCTAAACTTAAGATTAACGAAGACAAGTGTTCTTTTGCTAAAGATACTATACACTTACTTGGCTACAAAGTATCTGCAGCAGGGGTAGAAATTGATCCTGGCAAGAAACAGTTTCTGTTGGATTTATCAACACCAATTACTGGAAGAGATGTGAACTCTGTGTGTGGGTTTGTTAACTTCTTCTCGGATTCGGTACCGCATCTTTCTCATTACTTAAAGCTTTTCAGTCACCTACGGCTGCACAAAGGACCTTTGGGAAAGCTTTGGACTAAAGAATGTGATGATGCATTTAAACTAGTCAAAAAAAATAAGTAATGGACGCACCCATCATGCAGTACCCTGTGGATGGTGTCCCATTCCAAGTAGCAACCGACGCTTCAGATCGAGCGGTAGGTGGAGTGCTTTACCAAACGATAAATGGTAAACCGCGCTACATACAATTCTTTAGCAAGAGTTATAATAAGAGTCAACGGAATTACCCTACCGTTAAACAAGAGCTCCTTGCTATAGTTACTGCGCTAAGACAGTTTAAAGACTACCTTTATGGAAGTTACTTTACTGTCGCCTGTGATCAAAAGTCTTTAACATATTTAAAAGACATGAACCCTGATTCACAGTTGGTGAACCGCTGGCATGACATTATTGCCAAGTTTGCTTTTAATATAACACACATACCAGGAATACATAACCATCTTCCTGACATGCTCTCTCGACTTGTGCCCGACTACCAGAAAACAGTCAAGGAGTTATTAGCAACCGATTGGATGCTAAATAAGAAACGGTTTAACCTCGCTCAATCACGATGGGGTCCATTTACTGTTGATATGTTCGCCGCAGAACATAACAAACAGGTTTCTGAATATAGGTCGTTGACTCATCCTAAAGGTGATGCATTTCAGCTTGACTTATCAAAGCATAATGCGTGGGCTAACCCACCTTGTCAACTTATCGCACAGTTGTTAAATTATGTTAATATTACTAAATCTACCATTACGCTGTGTTGTCCCTTACGTAACTCCGACCCATGGATACGTGATTTAATTAATATGATTCAAGACGAACCTATTTATGTCGACCGTGAAACCGACACGTTCTTGTATCAGGGATCCTATTCTATTAAGAAGACACCTTGGAAACACACCATTGTTTGTCGCATCGGTCCTGCAGGTATCACTAAGTGGAAACCCTCAACCGAATTCTTAGCTAAACTAGAGGAGTCTAAAGAGTTTGAACAAAAGCTCAAGACTCGTACAACACATGCACCCAACAATCGTCTTAGAAGAGAGTTCGGTAACGTTGGCGTTTCGATTTATAATGTTAACGTAATCGCCGACTTTGAACTGAACAATGTGCTTAACTTGGACGCCCGGTAAGTCCTTGCAATCCTCTTTGTGCCAACCGTTAGTACCCTTGCAAGTAGCACACTCTTTTTCATATAGTGTCCAAAATCTGGCTTGCCTGGTGCACACTTAACAGGGTCGTGTCTACCATTCCACTTGTCATTACATTTTGTGAGGTTGTAACCACACTTCTTGCAAGGCGCTCTCACCTTCTTTTCACCTTTCGGTTCGGTAGAAGTAGAGCCAGTACCCCCCTCCAGTAGTAGTGCGAGGTTTCTTAGTACTACGCGCAGTATTAGTCTCTACTGCGTTTCGCTTAGTGGGCTGTGTGTAGCTCGTGATACTAAGTACTCTGTAGAGGAATTGGTATGCTTGTGAACTATCTTCTCAAAGACAGACCAAGGCATAGATCGCAAATCACCATAGGCGATGATGTCATCATTGACTTTCTTAAAGAGGTTAGCTCCCAGAGTCTCCATCATCTGACAAATTAATAAATATTCGCCAGTATAGGTACGACCACCCATCCGAGTATTCATATGTGTCATATGAGCTAGAGCACCTCGAATAGTGGTATCGTTCGCAAAAAACTTGCGAGACTCTAGAAGTTCACGGTCACGTGCATCTTCAAAAAAGGTGTTAAGTATATTATCACGCAACTGGTGCCAGGGTAGGGTTTTCCAGTTGGGCTCATGAGCCTTCAAGATAGTTCGCCATTCACCTGGCTCACAGAAATGAATAAAGGCATTCATCATCTGCTTATCCTTAAGGCTGGCAGACTCCTTAAGTTGGTCGAAGGCCTTCAGTGTCTCCACTATACTCTCATTAGTAGAGAAATCGACCTCAGCCTACGCGTTACCTAGCTGCTTTATAAAGCTTGGTTCTAAGTGTTCACGAGGCTCATGCTCAGTGCTACGGGCTGCTAGTGCCAAGATGGTGTCTATTTCCTTTCTCTTGTTATCGATTAGATAGCGAATGTTATCCGCTTTCCTATCGTCAAGGTCAGAGTCATTCAATAGACGGTCCTCAAGGACTTGCATACCAGAGCGTAATAGCCTGAGACGAGTATGTCTGGTTCTCACTTCCTCATCCTCAGGATTAGAGCGGGAACTCTCTAACGAGGTACTGGTGTAGCGATTGCCAAAATCGTGATTACCAGGGTTAGTTAGCAAATGAGGGTCGATATTACGAGGATGGTAAGCCTCATCGAGTTCCATACGATCATATCCACTGACAGGGCTAGGTTTGTTAAGAGGATGGTCAATGGTAGCATCAGAGCTATAGAGATTAAATTTTGAAATATTTTCTCTCTCGCCAGTGGTAACTGGCTTAGTGGTAAACATACTGGCTGGTAAACCAGTAGGTCTCGGGTTCGAAACTGGGCCCGAATTTCTCTTCTTCTTCGGTATAGGAAGAATATCAGCCAAGTGGGACACGATAGAGGGGTTCACAACTGCTGCTGCCGCTAGCTCCTTCAAGAACGCTTCAGTGCGGTTCAATTGGCGTCGAGATTGAGAGGATCCAACCACTCGTTGTCGAGTTATGGCGTCCTCAGCTTCGGCCCCAAGATTTGAGCTGAATGGAATGGCTTCTCCATCGATGGCGAAACCAAAAATTTTCGGACAGGTCCAATACTTCCTTTTCACTCCGGATTTGTGCTGGAGTGTCCTTTAGATGTGGAGTTATAATGCCCCCCCGACATTCGTATCCACGAATTTTCCAGCCTTTCGACGTTTATCCCCAATATTTGACGGCACGTGGTCAGGGGGCAAGCTGGGGTCCTGAGCTTCACTCCTAGGTGATACACGGACGCTGGCGAGCCTTTCCGCGGTAGTAGATATCTCTTCTTCCAAGGCTTTAGGATCCGACGAGTCATCCTCAGAATAATCCTCTGTACCAACCTCAGAATTTGCTTCCCCAACAGTTTCCTCGGCAGGCTCAACTCCAGACAGGCTAGGTGTTTCC
>LUCW03001887.1:57500-72500 GCA_001586965.3 Sphaeroforma sirkka | reverse complement strand
TCCCAGTTCTTTATGGGTGGGGAAGCGTTTCCTTCTTTGAAGGCGTTCTTGTTTGGACCGATTACTGATCTTGCGCATCTTGGCAACCCCACAGTGGTCAAGGTATTTCCGTTCAGCTTTGGCATGCAATCAAACAAGTTACTGGATGTTCTGTTTTTGAACAAACCACTATATTGGTGGTTATATTCTCTTTTGTCTTGGTGGTATGCAATCATCATACGATAATAAGCCATATGTTGGGACCTTCCTCTTTTATCGCATAGGAGGGCATGCTCGAATCGGCTGAAAATGGTTCACGCACAGATGTCGTACAATGCGGTATAAATTTACATCGATCTTCGCTGAGGATAGCACGCGTTAAAAATCCAGATGCACGTAAGTCGCGGCTTGATGTTTGGTAGTCGCTCGATATTGCAGTGTCTCTACTTGTCGCAGTCATGGCATAACACAATTTTTACACGGGTAATTTGATGTTATAGTGCTAATTTGCGTGTGGATTCTATATCGTACAATCAGCGAGTACTTCTGCCGGAGGCGCAGATGACAGCGGGAATACAAACTCAACAAGTGAAGTTGGCACTGCCAGTCACGATACTATGTCCCCAGGTATATGCAGCGCGTGTTCATGATTGGTATTTATTCAATATATATTTTTAGGGATGCACTGAGTGCTGACAAATAAATTCGGTTTACTGCGTGCTGTGTTTGGGATTATAGTTGCCTATACCCTGTTCTATGTATTAACTCGCTGTTGACTAACGAATCCGCAGCGATCTCAGCAAAATTCAATCCGGACGATAAGCACCTTAGCGGCACTGCATTGTACGAAGAAGATGATGCCAAACTGTATCAGTACTGGCTGAGGTTCCGATTCGACAGCGTGTGCAGGGTCCGATTTATAATTCACTTGGGTGCTACAGAATACACTGATGGCAGCAAAAAACTCGCCCTGAAGTCTCGTTTTACCTCAGAGCCTTTCTACTATGAAGCTGGCTTCAACCAGGAATTCGAAGAGGCGGAGTTCACTGTCAAACCTTCACATTTACCACCCTCAGAACGAAAATGGCTCAAGGAGATGCCGGCACAATATCCCATGGTAGTTATGATGGAAGCTCTGAACGAGAGAGGTGAAGCTGTAGAGTCAATGACCACGACTGCATCGTTCGAGGAGAACGCCGAGTTTAAATTCTCATGCTCGGTGATGAAACAAAAAATATGTTCCGGTGAGGTGGTGTTTATGCTGCAAGAAATATATGGATTAGAGGAAGACGATCCAGATGCGCCCACAGCGGAAGAGGATGACGCGGTAAATTACGTTGATGATGAGGATCACGAGTGCATTGTATGCCTCTGTGATCCGAGAGATACAGCTGTGCTACCGTGTAGGCATCTATGTTTATGCCATGCTTGTGCAGAGGTGCTCCGATATCAGTCAAATAAGTGTCCGATGTGTAGGGCGCCGTTCCACTCACTCTTGTGTATAAGTGTCGCAAAGAAACTGAAACCTGGACAGGATCCATTGGAAGAGGAAGAAGTACGTATAGCTCACGTGATGAACGTTCCTTTTGAGCTTTGTGCTCTGCTTTATATACTGTTCCGTCTCGCCCCCTGTTGGTTTATATTCGAAGCATTGTTGTTTATTCTACTAAACTACTCATGCAAATGCATCTCGGCCAGGAGGAAGAATTCGAAGGTGAACGGTATCGACTAGTGCCCATATCGCACGCCGCGGATAAAGTTGAACCACCTATCAAAGAGATCGTAGAAGTGAGCGACGGTGATGAATCAAAGATCGAAATTGCTGATCCGAGTGATGATACTCACGTAGATGTAAAGCGGTGTGTGTCATTTTACTTTTCTCTACGTGGCCCCATTGACTGCATGTGCGCATTTTGCAGTTTATATATATATAATGTATGTATGTATGTATGTATGTATGTATGTATGTATGTATGTATATATATATGTATGTATGTATATGTATGTATGTATGTATGTATATGTATGTATGTATGTATATATGTATAAATAATGGATGTATATATATATATATATATATATATATATATACATTTGTCCCAAATATGAAGAAGTAATATATTTTATAATAATCGATTCTGGTTTATATAGTTCTTATGTGTATTAATTAAACGTCAATCGGTATATGTACATATAATTTATATAGAAGTAAATGGTTAGCATCTACACTCTTGTGAGGTGAGAGACATAGATTTATCATACAGGAACAGCACCTGTCTCATTCAATATCTCACCAAAATGAGACGTTCACAAGTATAATATCTATGCGAAATACCAATATTCTTATTTTCAACATTACAAAGCTCGACAATTGCATCGTTGACACATGTTCTGCAATCTCATACAGTCCCTAAACATAAATCAATCTGCTCATTGACCCTTATTCAAAAATCAATCTGCTGATTGGTAGTAGCTCCAAGAAAAAAGCGGTGAAAGATGATATAGAATCTGTGATGGATCAAATTATGGATGCTAGTATGGAGGTGAGCTCGGACAGCCGCTCTGCGGATGGGATAAGTCAAACAGAATCTTTAAAATAAGCAAATAATTACATATTAGGAAGGGTTTCTACGACGGAGGCGTTTCCTATTTCAATACTATAAGACAAATTAAATCGTATACAGCGAAGACACATGCTACTGTTTGAACTGTATGTTCTCAGGTCTGGTTGGTTTAGGTTTTGGTTGAGTTGTGATCGTGAGTTCAGAGAGCATATGATATATCTACACATTTATTTGTGTCGTTGATGTTCTATCTCTGGGATCGATAAACAATATTTGTCAAAATGGAATGTGAACATGTTGCGGTGTGTGGTGTGGAAATGATCGAGTGTAATGAAAAGGACGAAGGGTATGTGATAGTAATCATACCACCAGTGAATCCAGCGTACAGTAAGCCCGTATGCGGTTGTGTGATCAGCTCGTGCAATTGCAGGTATTTGCATAAGTAAAAATAGAAGTTTGTGCAGGGATGACTACAGCAGCTGTATTATTAGTCTATTTTTACTAGTTTTGAATAAAAAAGAACGCCACTCTAATTGACAGAAAAATTACACATACATACATATTTACGTACATATTTTGTTTGTTTTTTATTTAAAAAACAAATATAAAAAAATATGTTTCCAAATCAAAAAAATAGTAAAACACTCAAAACCCAGCTAAACTAATCCCCCCTCTGGTAAGTCATACATATATACGACAATACATTAATATTTATTCAAAAAGAAAGAGGGGGACTGGGGGGACTGTAAATTGTAAAACACAAATATCATTTTTTTGAATCTTTAACCAATGAAACAAGTTTACCATGGAACCTTAAATATGAAGACCAATCCGAACAGAAGAAACATTTTGATGACAAAATGAAATGACTTTTGATTGGATAGTAGTCGAATAAAAAGCATCTCTTTTGACTTTTTCTCCTCTACTTTTTGGAAATCGCCATGTAACATTATTTGCGAAATGCCATCATGATGTGTAGCCACATATACGCCTCTACCGTAAGGAACGACTGTGGTTGCTGGAGAGTGCAGCAAGTACCGCAAATAAACTCAACAAAAAGTCTCTACATATATGGGCATTCCCATAAGAATCAAATGAGTTCGTTGTAGTCCGGCTATCCCTTGATACACAACTACAAGCTACAGCACACTACTGTAGTCGCGATGAGAGTACAGGAACAGATAAGGATAATTATGTTGCTAGTTATTCATATTAATAGCGTGCTAGGCATGTCCCACAGCATACATCGGAAAAGAGTTTCTCGTAGCCATATTCCTGAAGTCAGATTATTTGCCGAGATTGACCCCACACAGAGACTGAAATTAGACAGCTTCATAAACACAGACATTCGAAGCAAAAATGGCAACCAGACAAATAGATTCGGAGATAAAGAAGTAGAAGCAATGGATGATATGGATGATCCTCTGTATGAGAAACAATGGCATTTACATGGAAGAGGTCAAGGTTTAAATGTATTAGAGGCTTGGGATATGGGCTTTTACGGCGAAGATGTGCTTGTCAGTGTCATAGATGACGGGATAGAATATACACACGCCGACCTTGATGGTAGGTATGAGCCCAGAGCGAGTTACGATATTAACGATGGAGACTATGATCCATCACCTGTACACGGTGTTACCTTCCAAAGTAGCCATGGGTACTCGCTGTGCTGCTGGGTCCATAGTCGGAAACGCTCACAATGGGGTGAGTCCTTTACTATATAGTGACGTTTATGAAGCCTTCACAGCCATATATATATATATATATATATATATATATATATATATATATATATAATATACATACATATATATATATATATATATATATATATATATATACACATATATATATATATTATATATATATATATATATATATATATATATATATATATATATATATATACATATATATATATACATGTATATATGTATATATATCTGCATATATATGCATATATATATATATATATATATATATATATACATATATGCAAATATATTATCCATATATATATATTACATATATTATATTATATAAAAACATATATATTATACAAATAATGTCATAATAACACAACACACATACATCACATTTACATGTATTATATGTATGTAAACATAATATTACAGATAGAAGATGAGATGGATGTATGGATATGACATGATGGATACATATGATGTATGGATGATAGATGATTATTACAGATATATATGATTTGCATGGATGTATATGTGATATGGTTATATGGATATGCTACAGTATATTATATTATACATATTATGTATATATACGTATTATATGTATGTAATATGTATATATATATATGCATATTATATTAATGTAATGCATATGCATACATGTAACATATATGCATATGTATATATATGTAATGGCATAGATGTGTAGATGATTGCATGCAGATGTATGTGCGTGTGAGCCAACGATCGCGCATGCACTGAAATTGTATATATATATGTATTATATATATATATGTTATATATATATTATTATATTATATATTATTATTATATAATATATATATATGTTGTTATATGTCATATTACTTATATATTATATATACAAACACAGAACCATATATGTAAAAAAATAAAACTTGATCAAGCATACATACATACATGTATGTTATATGTATATTATTATGTATTATTATTAATAACATACATGCATATTGCATGTATGTATGTTTATTATGATATATTATGCAACATATCCATATGTATATATATATGTACATATATATATGTAATACATATATATTGTATTATTATATATTGCTACATATATGCATGTATTATATATATATGTATATATTATTATACTAATTATATTATTATTGTACATATGTGTACATACATGTACGCACGCATGCATGATGCACGTGATCTGTCCGTCTGTGCAGTGCGCGTATTGTATGTATATTACAAGAAAACATATAGAAAACACATGTATTACATATATTATATGCATTGTTTTACGCATTATTCCATATTCATATGTATATATATTATTATTATTATTATTATTATAGCAATATTATATATTATTATATTACATATGATTCATACTATATAATCATATTATATCATTAATAATATTATTATTATACATATATACATAATATATAATAGTATTATATATTATTATTATTATTATATATATATATGCTATACATACATACATACTATGTATTGTATATTTATATTATATATTGTATATATGCTATATATATACATAATGTATATATGTATTTTTATATATATTTTATATGTATTATATATATATATATATATATATATATATATATATATATATATATATATATATATAAATGTGTATATGTATATATATATGTATATATATATATATATATATATATATATATATATTCATGCACATACATACCTACATGCATATGTACATACATACATACATATTTAATTTCATATATCAGAACATTTTGATTCTCTATTTAGAGTACATGTGTATATATCTTTGTAGCTTATAGTTGGGGAGTATGTTTTTCGATTGGGTCCAAATTCTGATTTTAATAAACATCGATCAGTTCGAATATTTTACAAACGGTGTAATGATAAAGTATTCACCCTATCATTGTGCGGCGCTAAGCAAGGATCGTTTTTTTCAGGGCAACAGCGACAATCTCTGATCAGTTTTTTTTGTTATCTTCAACCAGGTTTGTGGCACTGGTATTGCCCCAAAGGCAAAAGTAGCAGGTATACGACTGATCGATGGTGACATCACCGATACGGAGGAAGCGAAAGCACTGTCTCATGCTCTAAATCTGGTGGACATATATAGTAGTAGCTGGGGTCCAATGGTAAGAACATAGTGTTGATGGATTGTTTTATTCTCTCGTGTTAATCGCTGTATACATTACAAATCAGATTTACTGCATCAGTGTACTAAATTATATTTTTCTATATAGGACGATGGCCAAACAGTCGAGGGGCCAGGCAAGAGGACGCTAGCTGCACTACAGAGAGGTGTAAGAGATGGGCGTGATGGTCTTGGAGCGGTGTACCTATTTGCTAGTGGAAATGGGCAAAACGTTGATGACTGCAACTGTGATGGGTACGTTATTGTGCTCCAAATTATTATACTTTACTGTTTTAGTGTCGTGTCAGCAAACTGGTATGCGCTACGTGTGGAACATTTAGCATCTGTACTGTTACTAATCATGTACATTCATATCCACTTTAGGTATGCCAATTCAATTTACACCTTGAGTATCGGCGCGGTCGATAGCAATCATAATCAACCTTGGTAAGTTATCAGTTGCCTCAGTCTGTAGGATCAGTTTGCATGACTTATTTTTCTAATCTTATCTCAATTCCGAATATTCAATGTGCCTATGAACTGCGTAACTGTCTGCCGTGCTTACAAGTATTTCTTCTACATCACGCAGGTACAGTGAGTCCTGCTCAGCAATGATCGCAGTAACATATAGTTCGGGCGAAGATGACGAACCAGGCATATCTACTATCGATGTCGGCGGAGAATGTACAGACGAGCATAGCGGTGTGTCGACTAGAGTCTCTAATGTTGGATACGGCCAAATTTGCTCTTTAGTTCAGATATGTACGGCCAGGCTTTTAAAACGAACATGCTTCATTTATGGAGCTTGGTTTTCTTACTCTGTACAAATTATAACATCTCAGGTACATCCGCAGCCACGCCATTGGCGGCCGGCATCATTTCTCTGGTTTTGAGCGCGAATCCGTTACTGACATGGAGAGACATCCAACATCTTATTGTGGAAACTGCAACCAAAGTTAACGAGGACGATCTTTCGTGGAGCCTGAACGGGGCTAGTCGCCTAGTAAGTCACAAATATGGCTTTGGGTTACTGAATGCTGGGGCGATGGTTCGTGCTGGATTACTTTGGAACAGCGTAAGTTCCTTGGAGGTTTCAACGGTCAATGGTGGCCCTCAGATGTCATCAATAGACCCTCAAGGTGTGTTTACGTCTGACTTGCGCTTTCGATTTGTTTTGCCTCCGGATGAATTTACAGCAATCTAACATTACTCTTAATTTGAACTGCAGTGGGGCGACAAATTCTGGAGATAGCAGATCCAAAAAATGCAGAATTGGGCTTAATGGAGTATGCGAACTTCGCTCGATCGGATGAATCACATGGTGAGTGCTGCATCGATCGTCTGTCAATTATTGAGAATACTCTCGGTAGTGTCGCCTGCCTCTACGCCATATCTCTTACTGTACTCATCGTCACTGCATCTGCTCCCCAAATTACAATAGGAGTCGACAGCATTGAAACTGTAGCTGTGACAATCACAATCCTACACGAGAGCCGCGGCGATCTAGAAATAATCCTATACTCTCCCATGGGGTCGAGGTGTGTACTCGAAAGCTAAGATGTGCATTTATTTGTTTTATCGGGACGTAATCAATCAGTTCTTAAGTGGCAAATTATCTATCTATTATATATTTTTGGATACTCAAGTCCCGCTTCACAAATTGGCAGGTCGACGCTTTTACGACCACGCAAATTTGATGACTCAACCGAAGGATTCATCGAATGGACAATGACAACACTACACCATTGGGGAGAGGTGAGTCCCGTTATCTATTCAGGTTTCACTTACTAATCTAAGAGACCTTGAAAGATCTCGTGAAATGTACTATAAGACGTTATGGTTTGAATCCTATCACTTGCATGAAATTTACAACCAGTCTTTTATCGTATGCAGAATCCGGAAGGGCAGTGGGCTTTGCAATTTAGAGATGTGAACAAAAACTCTAAATCTGGACACTTGATCAGCTGGAAGATCAGCTGCTACGGAACACGAAAGGTAATAGGAGAAGCCCGCATTTTTGTCGAGTATTTCGATGATTGGAGCAATTATTTAGTAAATATGTTTAATATTGCTTATACAATTATTTTGTTTATCTGACGTAACTTATTTCCCAGGAGGGTACGCGCACATGAAACCCATTTCTAATTATCTCAATATCATTAACGAACAAATCAAATTTTCTTTCAGAACATGAATGCATCTCAACATGACGATGAGAGACCGAAGAACGAATTTGGCCACGGTGTACTTGATGTACTGGAACCAACAATTTCATCTGCCTCACGGCAAAAAGTTTTTCTTTTAGTGGTATGTAGGTATAGTATAGGGATAGTTTTTAAGTGTATGATATATGCTTTTATGCATATAAGTGTATAATACAAGAATTTATACAACATTCGGTTAATAGATTTTATGCCTGTATGTGTATAGTATACGATTATTCGGTTATGAACACAAGTGTGCATTATACGATTTCATGTAGCATTCGAATGTAGTTGTATTGTATAGGATCCTAGGTAGCATTCGAATATTCGATTTTGATAAGATTTTATGCATGTTAATATTTAGTTTTAGATTTTATGTAGCATTTGATTGTTTGATTTTTGACATTGAGCGAACTTTTCAATCCATGGCACGTAACACGGGTGTGCTTCCGTATCACAACTGATAACGAATTCCGTTGAGGCCGATAGTACGGTGGTTCCTTTACCCCGTATGTATATAAAATTCATTTCATATTTGTGCCTCCTCACAGATCTTCTTGTTCTTGGCCGCTTGTGTGTATATCTGGTAGTCGGTGTACTCCCATCAGCAAATGGAAAACACAATTCTGCCGCGAACGCCAACACAATTAAATCTCGACTGGAGACGTGAAACATGGTGGTCCGCCACAGGATGGTCTAGAGCGCTGGACGCTACACTAGAGTACAAGGTGAAAATTCATGGACCCGTGCCATGCATCATGTGACAGATGTTGAACATCCGTCACATGATGGGCAGTGAGGTAATCTACTACCCCGCTGGGGGCAAAGAAAAGCCCGAATACCATGTAGTCATAGAGTTGCTGTGACGCAGTTGCTTACAATATTATTGGTCATCTGAATTGAGCCCATTCATGACGGAGACACATTGCTTGACTCTGATAAGTCAAAAGCATCGTTATCGTCCATGACTATACTGATGTTTACCGGAAATAGTTGACTCGCATATCCGCGACCAACAGAGTATAGCAACACGTGGTGTAGGAAGCGCGACGGTTCTCACCTAGCCGCTATAGATCCATCCGGCTAGACATGACCTATTTACTTGACATACAGTGCGATCCTGACTGACGATATTGATGTAGTTTGGGCTGAAATCTAACCGCGAAGCTCTTTACTTAGCGCTTTTAGAGTTGTGGTCCAATTTTGGTATGAATGATGTGCTTAATTTAGAACTAGTAAGCTGGTAGATATACAAAATTAGTAATGAGGCTGAGAAAGCATAAATAGTATTGAGCAAGACTTTTGAAATTATCAAGTCTCTCATCGATCGAACTTTACTGGGACAGACAAAGCCCCTCAACCAAACAGCTGGAAAACGTTTGATAAAGCGTCCGCAGGTATAATAAATAACATCTAATCCATTGTGTGTCAATAATTGAATTGGTGTATCGGTATCCGCGCTAACCCGAAGGGCGACCATGTATACTGCATTCAATTTCTTAACTTGCTATTTTGACACTGGAAGATTACTTGGCTAAGGTTGATGAGAGTTGATTCTTGAGGCATCAAAAAGCACAAAGTTCTTAGACGGGATATTTTATTGTTCTCATTCTTGCATCGCTATATCGGAGGCTAAGTCTACCATCCGAATTTTCAGTTGCTCGCATCGACTGATCACATGTGCGCTCTGCTCCACAATTTCCTTAATATCGTCATTGGTATGCATGATCTTCTCCAGCCTACCCCTCATCTGCACCACTTGTTCATTCAGGAGTTGCGTTATTGTTGAAATGTACATCTTTGCTTGATCTACAAAATGCGATACTATCGGCTCTACAATCGCGTCCCTATTGGCTTGCAAATAGCCCATTACGTAGTCTATCCATTGCTCCTTCAATCTTTGCTCCTTCATCCCGGAATTGAACGAGCTATACTCCAGCGCAGCCAGTACGCCTGCATGTTCATGAATGACATGAGAAATAATTATACTAGTCAGCTGCTGAGTTCAGGGGGAAAGTGCCTATCAATGAAACAGAAAGCCTTACGATATTATATCTAAAAGCAGACAAGCGAAAAGTGCAGCATACCTGCGAATCCAAGGATCACTGCCCCAGACTTCATAAGCCCATCCGTACCTTCCCTGAATTTCAAATAAAAAGTGTATGTCAGCTACATTAACATTTTCCACGACACAATTGTCAACTATACGCAATCTACAACCTATACATATATATATATATATATATATATATATTGAGAATCAGGGCAGGCAAAGCAACAACAATAAAAAGAACATCCAAGAATACCCCGACATGAACCTAGTATCTTGACCACTGCTCGTACCTTCTATACATGATTCCGGCTACGGTTGTTGGCACAGCCACGTAAATTCCTGTAGACGCCACCGCGGCCCGACTTCCTTCATCACGTTTGCCTCTCACAGCTCTGTTTGAAATCGACGAAGGGGTGCGCTGAAGCGAGTCTATGTTATCCTGAGACGTCCGCGCCCCGCCATTAACTAATGAGAAGTGGAAATTCAGATCTGGGGCGAAGTCAGAGCCCAGCTGATTGAATTGTGACCTGATGATTTGACTAGGCAGTGATAGCATGCCATGGTGAGCTTGAGATCTGGATGTAATGGGTAGCGCAGCCGAAGTACTTTTGCTGATCTGTTCTTTGTAGGTATCCCCATTCGCTGATATACCATCATTGTCGGCATCCTGTATCTGAACACCCTTGTCATTTACTGTACATTCATTGTCGCCACTAGCATTCATACTCACATTCGATGCTTCAGACACATTCTTGAGGTGACTGGGTGGCAAGGAGCTGGATTGCGGTCGGCGTGAATTGCTACCTGATATCGTACTCCTTCTGGTAAACTTTGTTTTCCCGACGCCATTGACCACAATCGTGTTCACTCCATTCTTGCCGGATACATCGTGCAGAGCCAGCCCTACGTGACCCTCCACCATTGCGTATATATCACTTTGTAGGTTATTCTTAGTAGTTTCACCAATACTTTCTAGGGTTTCCACGAGATGCAGTACAAATCCCTTGCTCCTACTAGATGTCAGTGTGTCTAGCAGATTATCTACCGACATCTCCGCTAATCGCCGAGTGTACATTGTCTTATCAGGGTCGTCCGCCTTGTGAAAATTGGCGTAGTCGAACTTTTCAACGAAGTCCGGGAAGTCAAAGAATAGCCACGACGCCAACGCGCTATCACACTCTGCCTCCAAATCCTGTTCTAATTTCTCTAACAGATCATTACACGTAGACGTCAACCGAGACTGCATCCTCTCGACCTGCATTATACTATCGAGCATTTCTGTAATCTGATCTGACCTTGCTTTGGATTGTGACTCCAGTCTTTCATTGAGCTCCGAACTCGCAGCCATCACCACATCTAGTATTTCGTGCCCGCGGTTTAAATTGTTATCGAACTTCGTACGTATCGCGGATTGAGAGACTTTCTCTTCGAAAGCCTTCTCGAACGACTCAAAACTATTGTATCGTTCTTGTACTCCGTCTTGTTTGTCAGCACTGAGTTTTCCACTGCGGATCGCAAATGCCTCTCTCGCAGACACGAAGTACACGAGTTTCTTCCAGGCATCATCTTCGTTTGTGCTAGCATCCAACTCGTCCACTAATAATTCACGTGCTCGCTCTAGGTGTTGTGCTTTCACCTTATCGATATCATCCGCATCATCTGCTGCATCCCAGCGATTGAATAATATAAAGAGGTTCGGATTGGCTACTCGCTGGTTCACCCTCTGTAAAAACGTCATCTCAGTGTACTTTACTGTCGCTTCTGCATTTGCAACTAGCACAAAAACGTCGGCATCGAAGCAGTAGGTATCCAGCCATCGATCATAGTTTTCAGCGAGATCCAAACCTGGAAAATAGCGGACATGTATAGATCAGCTTTGTTGTCGGGATATAAACCAATTATTCGTGCAAAATTACGAGATATTCGTGCAGAATTACGAGATATCCGCGCAGAATTACGAGATATCCGTGCAATCTATATTGAAAACTCTAAGACTGACTTTGGGTACTTCTATGATTCGGAAAGACGTCACGTGTCGCAATGACCAACTCTGTAAATAAGCATTCATGCCAACTTGACGATTTTCCTCTATGATACAATCGCCTAAGATACAAACCTCTCAACTTTCGAATCTTCGTGCATAATTAACTGTGAACTTTCAGACTGATTTCAGACGTATATTGAAATCAACTTTTATGATACGGGAACGCATCAAGTGCCGTAATGGCACCCTATGTATATACACTTCCACTCCAACTTAAAGACATTCTCACGAACAACCACAATAAGATACAAAATGTTCAACTTTCGAATCAAAACGCCTTCCTTTGTACTATAGTGTGCAACTACAAATGTGTCTATATACACAACAATGTAGCTATATATGTATATGCTATATATATATTATATATATATATATATATATATATATATATATATATATATATATATATATATATATGAAAATCATATACACACACATATATCGGATCATCACACATATAGAAACACATCAACCGCACCACACCATACATATATAGCGCGTGTGTGAGTGTAGTATATATATATATATATATATGCATACATATGTTGCATATATATATATATATATATATATATATATATATATTATATATATATATATATATAATATAATATATGTGTGTGTGTGTGCGTGCGATATTTGATGATGTATGCATAAACATTTATTTATTATATATATATGTAGCCTATAATCATCACCATCAACACACGCATTATTACATACATGTATGATATGCATTAATATATACATACAAATGCCATATATATTATGTATTATTATGTAATTATATATTATTATTAATATTATATATTATTATTATATATACATATATATATACATATACATATATATGCACATACAACACATACATGTGTGCATGATTATATATATGCGTGTGAAAAGTGTCCAGGCATACATATTACAAACAAACATTTGATTACATTGCATATTGACATAATACATACATATTGACATATATTATTATTACATATATATGTATATGTAACGTATATGCAATATATAATATGTACATAATCATTCATATATCATATATCATATCATCATATGTACATATATATATATTATATTATTATATATAAAATAAAAAAATGAAACACATGTTTCTGTACGCATAAAACGTATCTTGTATATACATGTTTTTATTATTATATACAAACATAAAACAAACGTTACACTGTATCTGCACGCATAAACGTATCCGTGCATATATTATTATATATTATTATTACATATATATTATTATTACTCATTTACATACATATACATATATTACATATAAACAAAACAACAAAACATTTCTGATTTTATATGTATCCGGTATTATTATATTATATATATTATTATATATTATTATATATTATTAATATATTATATATTATTATTATTATGTACATATTATAATATATATTATTATTATTATATATTATTATTATTATACATGCATACATACATGCACACATCATTTGCATTGCATGCATATTATTATATTATTATTGTATATATTATATACATATTGCATATATATATATATATTATTATTATTACATTATTATTATATATATTATATACATATATTATTACATATATTATTGGTTATATTATATATTATTATTATATCCATTATATCCATCCATAAACCAAACATAACAAGAAACATATATATATATATTATTATATATTATTATTATTATATGTACATATATATGTATGTGTGTGTGTGCAGTGCGCGTGTGTATGCATGTCCGTAGTATATATATATATGCATCATATATAATATATTTGCATGTTTATAAGTACCTGTATATTTATTTATATATATATATATATATATATATATATATATATATGTGTGTGTGTGTGTGTGTGTGTGTCTATGTGTGTGTGTGTGTGTATGTATGCATATATATGCATTATTGACAAGTATATAACGGCCATAAAAATGGCTATTGTTCGGCTGAATGATAGTGGAAAACTAAGTGGTTATCCACTCGAGACTTTGTATCTATATCTCTGCGCATGGCACGTAACAGTTAACATATTATCACTAACATATCAAATCACTGGCAATATAGGTCGCAGGTGTACAAGCAAACTCATAAGCTTACCCGGTGTGTCGATGATTGTTATATCGTGCTCCAGAAGTCGGCATTTGACTTTATCCCAATACACGGCAACCTCACTGCAGAGGAGCCCATTGTCATCCACCCCTGCTCTGGTAAGATCTGATAATACTTGACCCAGTGTTTCCGAGGATGCCAAGTCTCTACGCTCGTG
>LUCW03001887.1:40000-52500 GCA_001586965.3 Sphaeroforma sirkka | reverse complement strand
CCATTCGGAATCGGTAAGATTCATGTTTGCAACAACCGTTCTTTTGAAGTCCGGAATTGCGGTCTTTAATGTCTCAGCGTGAACTTGAATTCTCTCCGCACGAGCACGCCATTTGGTAGCATGCGAGTCCGCAATCATTTTGTTCTTGTGAGCCAGAAATTCCTGCTCGAGCGAATAAGAACACCGAGGTAAGAACCACGTGAGTCCTGGAGACAGAATCCAAAAAGATTCTATTCAAAAGCCCTAGAGACAAGATCCAAAAAGATTCTAGTCAAACAACTATGTGCCTAAACAAGCATCGAAAATCTAAGGGGGCAACGTATATAATGCTGGGCTTACGTGCAAATGCTGCATTGCCGGCTTGATAACGGGTACAATGATCTCTCGATCAGCCCCGAATACTCCTCGTTCGAAACAAGTGAGCTTTGTGCCCTGATGTCCAATTGCATTGTCACGGAAGTAGACCTTGTTTTCTTTTGTTATTGATCGATACATTTGTAGCACAGGCTCGGTGTATGGATCGTATTTGAAGGGCAAATCATCTTCGTGGTGGGCAAGGAGTAAAATAGAGAAATCATTACTCCACAATTTTGCACCATCAAGACTCGCATGCAAAATAAAACTATCATTGAAGTTGCAAAACATTCATTCGGAGGTATAGCATCGCAATCAAACCTAACCAGGTAGTTGAACATACCCATTAGCATCAGATTGAAAGCTCTATTGGGGCTTTGCTCCTCCACGAAGTGACGCATAGCAAACACATTCATCGTTAGGTGTAGACGATTACGATACCGCTCGTGGAAGAAGTGTGTTGTTCCATTGATATATGTGACCTGTAGAACAACATCGCAACATGTCAGCATACACCTCATACCTGAACTATTTCAGTGACTAGTCTTAGCTATCGCAAACCAGTAGCTGCCAACAAAATCACTGTCAATTCCAAACATACATCAGTCTTCGGTGTCACTTTCTTCACCTCTACGTTCAACTCCGGATGTCCCTTGTCGCCCAAATCCCAGAATAACTTATGTGCTTTATCTAGATAAGGAACCCTGCACTCATAAACATAAGAGTTGGATAACTCTGGTCAGGAATCACAATTACATGGGGTCAATAAAACGTTAAGTCGGTTTAGTCTGATACACAAAGCAAGAATAAAACAACTCCCAGAACATATAAGCAGCGCAATATGCTAATATCAGAAAACCAATCAAATAGTATAAAATGACATATTGTGCCTTGTAAAAAATGCAATTGGGCAGGTCGCATGTTGTAGATTGGACATAAATTCGAGCCTGCTTACCAGTTCAGAACGACAATCCGGTTTTTATCAGTATGGTCGACGCATACATTCTTTATTGTGCAAACTAGCTTTCCATCGGCATCACATGAGCTTGAGCTATCCATCAGACTCTTCCGTTGAATGCGTTTACCTTCGAGCCTTCCCAATCGAATATTCATATTAAGCGTACACATAATTT
Source organism: Sphaeroforma sirkka (assembly GCA_001586965.3). NCBI lineage: Eukaryota > Ichthyosporea > Ichthyophonida > Sphaeroforma > Sphaeroforma sirkka. Next base: position 51,013 of record LUCW03001887.1, on the reverse strand, counting down.
ACAATCAAAGGTGAAGTTAATGTCTGCCGCTTCCGTTGTGCGCAATATCAAAAGGAAGCTAGCATGTATTTGACCAGATAGGAAGATATATTAAGAGGCGGTATAATTCTGGACAGCGAATTGATGCATGTTTGAGGAAAGGATCTGGCATATATTTGACTATATGATAGAAATACATATAAATTATTTTAGTTCAGGATACTGAATTAATGTACCTGTCCATGCCCGGGCGGTAGTGAGGTGCTCTTCTATCGTCGACGACATCGTATGTTTGCTCCAACGGTAGTTTTGCCCTGAAACTCCCCACTTTCGCATCGACATTTCCAGTCAAATTTGAAGCGATACGAAATGGATCACTTCTTTCACCCGTAATCTTTATGATTAGTACGATTGTCACCACAAAGGCGAACTTCAGCCCTCTGCCGACCGTAGACGGCTGAACTTTTACCATGGCGGCTGATCGACTAAACGACTATTTGGACAAGTCCATGAATATATATTTCGTTGTCTGTGGATGTTCTATATCCCTCACAGAGATTCAAGCCTATGTGTATATCACTAATAAGGTTCTAAACAATACAACTACAGCATATGCAGTTGATTCGATCGGTTATGATTGCCTTCATCCAAATTCAAGTGCAGCCACGTCTCTGACTCTCTGTCTCTCGAAAAGTAAACATCCATGTATATGAATATAAACTTGTTTCAGATCTAGGGTTTCTTGGGTTTAGCATAGCTATTTGTGACGCCTCAGAGGGACAGAGGCTCGGTGTAAAGTATTAGAAAGATATTTTCCAAAAGCAAATGAACACGTACTTGATGACTATTGAAAACCTGTACAGATATTTAGACTAATTTTTTTTAAAGCTTCGTGATTCACCATGGTTACGTATATTTGTCCCGCGCATAGAAAATACACAGCTCTGCGGCTCGGCTGCGTGGGGAAAATATAATTCTATTTATAGAACAAATATCAACAGTCTAAAAAGCTCGATAGGCCTGGTAGAGTTGTTTCAAGTGAAAAAAATGCGTCGTTTGTGATATTATGAAATTATCTTCATCATGATGATGGATATTATGAAATTTTCATGATATATCATTAGCTGGTATTTAGTGTCCAGCGTCACTATTTGATTGTTCGTTCCACGTTCATCAGGTTAGTACTGAATAGTAGTACCACTCGCTCCTGTCGCTGTTCGTCGTCTTCGCCACCATGCCATCGTCCATGATGTATGAGAATATAAATGAATCCGTCGGCCAAGAGGATGCCGTGGTAGAGGTAAGTGTTCGGTCTCGGTCTTCTCTGCTAAACTTCTTTTCTGTGCCCAATCCTTTGACAATCTATAGCTGAAGCTGAAGGGTTTCAACTCTATGCAATTTTGCTTTACCTCTCAATTATTGTTTAAATCGCCTTATTATCGACTAATTCGTCCATACAAGTCAGTATAACTAACCTTTTCCTAGTGTTCTTTCTCTCAGTTCCACGGCAACACAAAGCGCATGTCGTCAGATGCGGCCGCTGGAGAACAGCAACGAGAGCGGAAGCGCAAACGTAGATCAAAGCATGTGCCCCAAAGAGGTCAGTGTACTTAGGGCAATTCTCAGTGTTAGAAAGTTCCTCGCCTTGTGTGAGTACGAGACTATCTATCTACCTAACACAGCTTTATATTCACGTTGCACTTGTTTTTAATCTATTTCCGCCGCAGATGATACATTCGTCAGTGAGCTGCGGCAGTTCATGAAGGATCAGCATTACACGCAGTTTGACATGGCAGCCAACCTGAGCTGTTCTCAGGCAAAGATCTCGCATTTTCTTTGCTGCTACATGTCGGAGAAGGCTCACAATAAGATGGTAAGGTTAGCAATTCGCTGGAAGGAAACCACCAATCACTCATCGGGTCTTGCGGAGCGTGCACGTCGCGCATACTTAAGTCAGATGGCACAGCATCATGTGAAAGATTCGTCTTCAACTGGTGTTAAGCGCCAATCTTCGTTAACGCGTTCGATTGCCGAACTCGTTCCTGGAACGGCCGACCACCCCACCCGTGTGCACGGGAAAGACCACCGAGTGGCACAACGATTCCACTACACTTCCTCTGTGGATTCATTTAGAGGCAGTGATAGCTCGTTAAGTCGAACCTTGTCCGATGAGTCGATCGGCAGAATGTCCGCGTCAAAATATTGCAGTAGTAAAAACACGCACAACCGCCGGGACTATCCTGACGAGGCATACGATGAGAACAACGCTCGCACCGACAGCTACAGTCAATACCTATGGAAGCGTCGAGAGCGGTCGGATAGTGGCTTTATTTCTGAAGACGCGGCCATCGCACAGCAACAGCAGGAGACCTGTAGACTCGAGTTGGGGTTAAAGAGGAGAGCAGGATGGTGCTTGTCTTGTAAGAAGGGCAACGACTGCATGCGCAGACTGGTATGTTCGAGTTGATGTGCACTTTGATTGTCTTTAGCTCGGATTGTATTGCTACAAGTTTATGAGTGTCTGAATAGCCACAAGTATTGGTGTATACATATGGAACTGTGAACTGGGTGTAGTGCTGCATACTTATTATTCGCATTTTATACACGTACATTACAGACGGAAGAGGACATTGCCGTGGCCAAAGGCCTCCTAGCAATTGCGCGGTCTCCAACCCCAACACAGGAAATACCAATCGTACCGAGAAAGCACTCAGTTGATCAACTGTACACGCGCTCTTCATCACCCACATTCTCCGAAGCCCCAGTGCTACGCCGTGCATCTTCTCTGGTATACCCAACGTTCAGCGACAATGCTGATGTAGAGACTCATAGCAAACAATATGCCCATGATCCTAGTGCGTTCAGTACTACTTGGAGTAGTGATGGCATCGTCTTCACCACTAGCGTTGGTCAGGCTATGAACTGCGTAGACCGTGTTTCTATAGATAGCGATTCATACACCCATGACCAATATGACATTTGAAATTGGCCGCAGCATGCAAGACAACATATGTGGCTGCTTCTCACTTATTTTAAAGTAATATATATGCACCGAGAACTAACAGGGTGCTACCGAATGAGATTGCAGACTAAGCTATTACTCGGTAACGAATCACGCAATCCGGATCATTATAATTAAAAAATATTCGATGCCTTCCTCGTTTTTGCATCTTTCGCCGCCAGACAATCTCGATATCACTGAAACGATAGGTTCAGAACAACTTTTTTTGGGGGAGTACATCAAATATTTTATATGCTTCAGTGCCTTTCTGTTATGCCGACAATCTTGCTTGAAAATACAATTTTCGCCACCGTACCCCGATGCTCTTCTGCGCCTTCACTAGCTTGCCGAACAAAAATACTAAATTGATCTTATCATGATGATAAATTCACAAGCAGAACTCCTGGAGTTTCTTCAAAATGCTTGTAACCTTGACTACCTAATAACGCTCGCACTGCAGGTTTTAGCCTAGCTTGCATAGTGCTATGCGATCCCACGCCGGTTATTATGCGGAATTGTTGTCTCCGTCCTGTTTGTACACAGTGGAGATATCCGCAAGGCGCGTGCACAGATTTTGAGCACACAAAAAGGAAACTAATAGCACACATGAAGCCGGCAGCTAGCTAAGCACTTACTTTAACATAGCATGTGATAAGCTCAAATTGTCGAAATACTGTAGTATTGGTACACGAAGCGCACTGGATCACCCAAACTACAGTAAACGCATAAGTCATACCCGATGCTAGTGCGATCTTGACCATTCGTATTCCTTCGTCGACGTGCAGTCCGTGCAGATCCAAAGGCCCGTTCGGAAAGTCCGGATTGCTGCAGTTACACGCGATATTGATGAAAATATAATAATATTGAAAAATAGAAGTGCCCGAACTGCAATGTCTAAACATATTTGTAGTCATACTATCCTATTAACTACCCATTAAACCCCCAAACTCACTTTGCTTTGAAGAGCTTATCGGCCGCTCTAGCGTGCGCCCTATTTAATCGTTCTGTGATTGCTCGGCCCTCCATAGCCCAAAACTCGGCAGCCTGGAAATGTTTTTTTTGGAAGGCAAAAACAGCTTTCCGGAAACATCGCGCACGCTCCAATGCCAAATCCTGAGCAGGTCCGCGTGCCAATTCGTATGCATTCAGATCAGCTGTATTAGATTTGTAAACAGTATTTGCCAGGCCGGTGAGGGTCGATGTCTGAGGTGCTGGTCTTGTTTCATCTTTAGTTGCGCGTTTATGCTTCACTTCAGTGAAGCCATCTGCGTCTTGACGACCTTTGCTAGTTGTTTTTTTAATTTTATTTGACCTCCGGACAGCGTTCTTAACCTTCTTCGCCGATGGCGCTAGTGTCGCGGTGGGGGTCAGTAGATTCAAATGATCAATACATGCGCTCGCACTGTATCCATACATAGCGTAAACTTCATTCACAACATGCCTGGCAATCGTAGGATGCTTCGCCGCCAACAAATGCATCCTAAATTCGTCTACCGTAGCGCCCTGATTGAAGTTGCGATTGTGCCATACATTGTGGACCTGTGAGGCACCGAATGACATCCGATCGACGAAGTCATCTGAGTGTGTGTAACCTTTGGCGGCTTTTTTCCTCTTGGAAAGCTCATCCTTCCTAGTGTACCTTTGGAAATGCTCTTGAGCTACGTCTAATACCGCTTCTATTGAATACCCACAATCCGCATACAAATCAGCCAAAGCATCCGGAGATGCGAGTGGAAACTTCTCTTTCAGAATAGATGGCACAACTAGCATGGGTTTACTTTCGGTTGCATTCAAAGATTCGTTCTTCTTTGCGCTCTCATCCACTTGCGCTTCACTGATTTGCCCGGCAAATATCGCATCAATGGCTTCACTCGTATCACCGTTGGCATTCGTGAGAGCAACGGACAAGTCTTCCACAGACATGTCACTGAACATCGTGCACAGAGTCAACAAAGCCATATCGAACTCTTCCGAAGTCAACTGTACATTCTGACGTTCGTTCGCCATACAATTTATCGTCTTCTCTGTATTATTACTATCATCACATTTTTCTTCTTCTCTAGTATCCTCCATTATATCAGCAGTTATCAGCGCCACTTTGATAGTAGGTAACGAGGTAGTCGCTCCAAGAAAACCCTCCTGGTCTTCGCTAGACTCTAATGCACTCACCACTCCCTTTGACGGAGCCTCTATATTATTGTGAATCAACTCTTCCGATGTTTCAGTCATTGTGATTTGTCTATCGTTAGTCTGTGCAGTTTGCATGTCCCTACATGTTGTCAAGTGGACTAAAGGCCCTTCTGATTCACCGCCAATTCCTATAGGGCTCTTCATGTCGATGATCGCTCTATTATTTGCAGCTTCTGTCTCCACGCTATATTTTATCGTATATTCTGACAGAACCTCGGCGTCACTAGACGCCGAGAGGTGGCTAAGTTCGCTACTGCTTGGAGTGAAACAAGGCGACATACTCTCTAGCGAATCTTCACTGTATTGCGAGAGACTTGACTCTTCTCTAATAGTCCCTTCAAGAAAGGCTTCCTGGTTAGTTGGTATCTCCAACTGTCCGTTGCCGAGGCCACTAGTTCCTGTTGAACTCGAAGTATCCGTCACTATATTGTTCTTATCGTTCGACTTTGATGCTATATCATTATCATCGTCTTCATCTAAAATAGGTAACAGAAACTCTACAATGGAGCCCACATCGCTCTGCGGCTGGTCCAGAAGTTCCCCTAGCAGCGCATGATCAATACCAGGGAAGCACGCCAACAGAAAACTCAGTGAATCACGAGGTATCTGAGTTGAATCACCCGTTAAATCATCGGCAGATAAATCACGTGGTATCTGAGTTGAGTCGCCCGTTAAATCATCAGCAGATAAAGAGTGTGTAAGTACTAATTCAGACACGTCGGTGTATTCGACTGTGCTTGTGCGTTTCCTTTCCGTCTTTCTCTCTGTCTTGGTACCACTGGTTGGGCCCTCGACACTATGTGAACGGACTGTTCCCAGCGAACTGTCCGCTTTTGTACTCGATCGTCTGACATCTGAATACTCGCCCATACTGACTGGAATAAATCATCGGTGTGGGTTCGAGTGCGTGTAAGGATGCCATATGTTCTTTGTGAGGTAGTATAGCCTCCCAACAGTCCTCAACACGTGCTGAAATAGCCTCTCTCTTGCACGTTTTTAAGTAAGTATACATATAATAGTGCTTAAAAATAACCTTTCATGTCCGTATATTTTAGATATATATATATATATATATATATATATATATATATATATATATATATATATATATATATATATATATATATATATATATATATATATATATATATATATATATATATATATATATATATATATATATATATATATATATATATATATATATATATATATATATATATATATATAATATGTCACGATAGTTTAAAGTACAATTCTATTTCTATAAATTATGACACCGTCGATGAGTAATTATACATATATTGATATATGACACGATAGACGTTTTCACAAGAGTTGAAACCCCTGGAAGTTCATTTGATAGAATAGCGCCTGAGCGATAGCCGCCCATTTGCGTAGTGAATGTGTTACTACTTTTATAGAACACATATTCATTATTTACAAAAATGTCAGCATCCACGTTAATGTATTGCCAGAAGACAGGTGTTATCGATCATTCGGTATGTTTTTTAGTTGTGTGTGAAGCGTTGGATTACAACAAATTGTATTGTGCTGCGGAGGTGCGCTTGTGCCAGGTAGTCTATTGACACTATTGATTACATAATCGCACGACTTCTGTCAGTGCTAGTTGCAATATTCTGTTTTTATTAAATCTCGTATAAGTACGACCAGCTTCAAGCTTTGTATGCTTCAAATAAAACAAGAGTTTTTGCATTCACAACCCACTTGGGAAGAGTCTGTGTAGTTGTGATGATAAAAGGAGAAATGCGCATATACTATTTGGTCTCGCATACTTAACCTTATGTTGCACTATAAGCCGCGGTGTATATCATCTGTGGCAACGGAATGGATTTCTGTTGTTATCAGTACCAAGGAGCATTCCTTGTGGCTGTTTCAAGAACTACCTTGTATCTCGTACGTCGAGACTCATCTTTCGTGTATTTATCTCTTTCGTATGTCCATCATTGATATCAAGATAGTCGTTTGTACTAAGTACTTTGCGACACCATGATACAGACTGACCGCAAGGTTACCTTATTTTTCTGTCCTGGTTAACGTCTGTATTTCGCTCTGCACTAGCTAGCTGGATGGATTTGGTCATCGGACCTATGATCCACTGACGATAAGACCTACCTCAAGTGCAGGGTTCATGTGTGATTGGCACCATGCACTCTTGTCTTGGTCTGTGTCTTCAAGTAACGTTCAAAGAATGTCACATAGAGCGTGTCGAACACATCTTGCTTGATACTTCCATTCGCATTGAGGATTTGTGATCGGAAGTCTGCAGGGAACACAAGTAGATTGTTAGCTATATGAACACAACAACGGCAGTCAAACACAGCGCGCAGTTCTCGACATTCAAAGTGAGGCAGTGATTAAATGAGACAGCGACGCACTCCTCTAGTACACCTCAGCACGTGAGCAAATACAATAATATTGCTATCCTGTTCCCTATGGTAGTGCAACGCTAATCGGCAGATCGTTGGGCGAGGAAATTGCTATTATAGCCACCGTAACTGACCAAAATATAGTGGGCATGAATAGTGTTTTACAGAAACACATCTCGACACAAGCTGTTTCAATTACAGGGTCATAGAGGAAACAACAATAAGGAAGAGAGCAGGTATACTACTGTCTCGCTTCAAATACTCCAATAAACCCTTGTAGTAAAGTCTCGTATTAGAATCCTTTGAAGTACGTTGTCATCGTAATCTTCATCGCAGCAGTCACGTGATCATGCCAGATCATGCGACTATTAATAGTAAACTGGTCAAGATGCGTTGGACGCGACTATCGCAATCAATTGAAGACAGCTCAGGGTCTCACTTACTCGTGCGCTGAATTCGTAGCAGGCAGTAATTTTAATACAACTATTCTAGCTTTTATATACACTATTGTCATTATATGTTCAATCCATCGAAGTCTGTGACGGGAACTAAATTCAAAAAGGAGCGGAGCTCTATCTAAAAGAGAGTCCGACTAGACAGAAGACGCAAACTAGGTTGTTCTGCGGCGGCGCACAAGTTATTTGCAGAGAAACACCCGTCCCTCCACTATTCAGCTCAGTAACTGCGACCAAACATTGTGTAGCTCTTCGCCGGCTTCCCGCACTTTACGCAGATCTTGCCCTTCGCGTCCGCCGGCTGTACCAATGGGATGCACAGGGACTTCGCACCCATGGAGGGCGCCTTATCATCGATATCCATAGATCTATGGTATGAGAAAACACCGAACATAATTAGAAACCAAATAGGGGTCCTAATCAGCAATTTTCACTCCTAGGTGAGCCAACACTTGGGTATTCTAACCTCCGAACCCCGACAATTGGATGTCAGCTGGTGCCTTGGCCACAACAAGAGCTCGAATCGCGGAAACACTTACAACGAAAATACATACCTGGTACTATCCTTCTTTATACTCTCTTCACAGGCGACCTCTTCGCACCATGGCATTTGGCACAGATTGCCGGCGTCCAAAGTTGTCAGGAACTCCTCCCATGATTCGACAATGGGCTTGTGAGCTAGTGTCTCCTTCTTGGCTCTGTTCAATTGAGGTCCAGAGAAATACATTTTAGTTTGGAGGTTGCGTATCTCCAAAGTTTGGAAAGACACACGAACAACTACCTGCTACAAATATACAATATTTAGAAAAAAATAAGCGAGCAGATACGAACCCAGAATGACTACTATCAAGGACCTACTTTGCAAACAAGTCATTGTGAATGGTGTCCATCAGCTTGTGAAGAGACTCTGCGAGTGTGTCGATTTCGAGCGATATCTTTTCGCCGGTATCACGTCGAACTGCCATCACAGACTTCTTTTCGAGATCCTTAGGTCCGACCTGGGTGTCAATTACGAGAAAAAAAAAATAGAAATAAGTGAGACTTTTGCGTCGGGTATGTGACAACCAATAACCATACACTATTTAAATATACAAGAAAAGGTCGAAAACGCGAAACCCACAACTCTATATATAGCATAGTAAGAAAACGGCTCATCTGTCCGACTTCACATACCTCAATACGCACTGGCACTCCCTTCTGCTCCCAGTGACTGTACTTCCATCCAGGAGTGTAGTTGGACCTCGTATCGGTGGTAACTCGCAGATCTGCCATCCTCAGCATATCGCCGAGCTTCTGAGATTCGCCTGATATAAACTTGCGATCCTACAAGGACAAAAATACTGCACATCAGCTTGCTTTCCTCGCAGTTTGGTTAATCATCTACTTGAACACGTCACTATTTTGTCGCAAGAGTTTGATTTCATACCTCGTCAGACGTCTTAGCTGTGATGCCACATGGAATGACAACAACCTGGTACAACGCTACTCGTGGAGGCATGACCAACCCTTTGTCGTCTCCGTGTACCATTATACATACTCCGATAGATCTGACAGGGAAAGCGAAAACGAACGTCAACAATTTTATCGTTCGAAAGTTTTGTGCAACGCGATAAAGCACTCTTAACCCCCGATTTATCGGGTAGTTTAGCAATGAATATGCATAGTTGCACATGCTATTCGCTTCATCGACGTGAAAGCACACGATTGGGCGGAGTCTCCGTGTCTCTACAATGCAAATCGTACCTGGTAGAGAACCCCCAACTGTTCTGCCAGACGTGTGACTTCTTAGCTCCTTCCACCGCATTCTCATTCTCAAAGGTGATGTCGAACATCTTACTGAAGTTCTGGCCCAAACAATGTGATGTACCACCCTGAATAGCGCGGCCACTACCAGGCACGAATGCTTCGACTGTTGTGGTGTATAGAGCACCTGCGAACTTTTCCTTCTCGGATTTAACTCCTGAAATCGAGAAGAAGTGAAGGTGAGCGTCGCAATCAAACTTCTGCATTCTCCAAAAAAACTAATCGGGACAAACTACTAAAGTCAAGCACAACTACCTGTGGCCTGAACGAACTCTAGTCAAACCGTTCAGTTTAAAGGTACAAATTACCTGGTGTCACGGGAACTGCAAGCAAATCCTCGTAAGTTTGCCTATAGAATTCGAGGATGGTCAGTACTTCCGCATCGGCTTCCGCCTGGGTGGCATGGGCTGTGTGACCTTCCTGCCACAAGAACTCGCGTGTGCGCAGGAAAGGCTGTGGGTTCTTGAACTCCCAACGCACTACATTGCACCACTACAAGCAAGAGAAACCCCAGATGAGAACTCAGTAAGTATCACGTGGTGTTTATGTGCTGTCATAAACTTCAACCGGAAATCAGTATACAAAACTACGATGAGGCGTTGCGTTCCGCGACATCGCGGCAAGCAAAAGCACATAGATTGGAATTCGAGTACTATAAAGGTCAATACCGGCCCGGCATGCAAGATACTTCCACCGGTGAACATGAACGATTTTGTACAAGGCACATTCGCGTGTAGAAGTCTGGTATGTTCTGATGATCATGTTAAAATACAACAAATAAGTGGAGGTGTATTGCGAATATTCGTTACACCCGCTCGTGACCGGATCGTAGCCCCGTAATATTAATACATACTTTATGTACGTTTACAAAGACACAACATGTATGTGTGGACGATGTGGACACAGATTAGAATGCGTTGATGGATATTGTCACGAGCGATACTTAACACAGTCGCCCGGTAGCAAAGCTCATCGCTACTATCACTACACCCAGATAAAGACATATTTTGAATGCATATCGATACATGCTCAAGAGCACCTCCGATACATATGCATATTCGCGCCCATACATGTGTCAATAAATAGCACTCGAATATATATATTACAAGGGAATCTCCCTAGCATACACATTTGAGGTTTGGTGTCCGTTGTGAAGTTTCACTGACAAATAAATATTTCGTAGACGAGACATAAC
>LUCW03001887.1:0-32500 GCA_001586965.3 Sphaeroforma sirkka | reverse complement strand
AGGTGAGAGCAGTTAACTTTGCTCAGACCATCAGCTAGAAAACCACTTTGCTTTGTTTTCGATCGACATTCATGAATTAAGATGCGGTTGTGCATGGATACAAAAACCTCGGCATACATGTTTTTTTTTTAATTCAGGCCGTGTGAGGTGCTCCAATACATTTTTCAAGCTTGATAGCAAGTGATCATCGGTTGAAGACACTGCAGTCACTGAAACATCGAATAGCCGTAACTTAGAATGGGATTCGGCTCTTCGAGCATTATTCTGGGACTAAGCAAATATTGGACACAAAGTAGTGTTTTGAACGCAATACAATGTGACAGATATTTTGGTCGTCGTTTGAGAAACGAAATTGCAATCGGTTCGAAAATTCACGCCTCTATACCTATATATATATATATGTGTGTGTGTGTGTGTGTGTATGTATGTATGGATGAATATATATATATATATATATATATATATATATATATATATATATATATGTATATGTATATGTATATGTGGATAAAAACTTCAAGTCAGAGCACTTACCAGGAAATCTTGTTTGGGTCTATTGCCGCTAGCCACGCTGGTGCCGAAACTTCAAAGTTGACTTCAAGGGGCAATGCGATAGAGCTAAGATGCATACAGGACTGCAACAGCGTCTTGGATAATTAATAGTTCGGTAGCTATGGATTGCCCACATGCAGCCAAAAGCAGTGATTTTATCCCGAATTAGAATTAGCGTAGTCGATCAGTTCAGTAGCGGATATTGAATATACAAATACTTCATTCTCAGGTACGCTGGAAGGTCAGAGCTTTGAAAACCATATCCTGATGCCAAGCGATATAAGCACACATTCTGATGCGACAGTTTACAAAACAATCTCAAATCCGAAGTGTAAAGTCAATATGCGCGGAGTCTTCGTCGCAGTGAATTTAAATTGTGAGGTAGGTACGCGAGTCATACCAGTGATGCTAATCAATGTACAATAGTCTCTCCCGAATAAAGTGTGAAATGGTTCGGACAAGAATTTACAGCCACGCCCTAAATTGAAATAAAATACCACTAGCAGGTCGTCCATGAATCAATCCAACCCCGGAAGGTGTAGCCCTATGTGAGTTACCCCCCTGCACTTGCCATCACATATCTCATTCACTGTACTATTCTAATATCCCAATATGGCCTACTTCTTTCGGCGTTTCTTGTGCTTGCTCCTACCTTTCCCCGTTAGGCCATTGCCGGCCACGCTGCCACCGGGGTATACTTTTGGCCACTCGAGAAGGCTTCGGAATTCCTTGTCCGACATGATGTCTATACTGGAGCCGGGTGATGTTTGATGTCGCAAGACTAGTGCAGCCTCATGGCTACCGTCTACTATAGCGTGTTCATAGCATTGAGTGCTGCAATAACATCTCTCGCGAGTCAATCTGCACTGACGTACTGCGCTCTTACTGCAGCCTTCCGTAGAGCATTTGAGTAAAGCATTTGGAAGGCTACTAATATCAGCTTGACCATGTCGCCTAACAAAAACTCTCAGACTAAAGGCAGTGTTGCTGAAACAGGGTAGGGCAACAGTCTGTGAAAGCGTCCAGCTTTTAGCTAACGTTTGCTGAAATTGTAAAGTACCTGTATCTCCATTGATTTCGCCCACATATACAAATGATGCACCTAATTCATCGGCTAATTTAAGACAGTTCAGTGCAAGATTTCCATACGGTGGTGGATAGCAAGACAAAACAGCGATATTCTTACTTTGCGCACCTGTGTCCACTGCCTTTGTTTGAGATGACAGGGAGACACTTTCCGGGCCACCAACTTGAACCGTTGCCCATGCACGACTGTGCCCATGGTATTCATTCATTGTGGACTTAGCTGCAGCCGGAACTTTTGATCTCGTTTGGCTATCTACCGCAGATGACGGTGGATCTTTGTCAAATGCCAGATATTCCGTCCGTGTGCCATCGTTCTGACTACTAGCCATGCTCGTGTCAAAGTAATGCTTCCAGTAACCCACGCCAGCTCCCACCTCAACGATGGTGCCAAATTTGGATAGGGCATCACATGCGCGTGTGTTTGGTACTGCGAAGGCCATCAACCTTGCGCTCCAGTCTCGCACAGAATCACAGCGCAGAGATATAGGCTGAGGCAACAAAGGATCAGGACCTCTCATTGTTTTCTCGGCATTTGGACTGTCTTGTAAAGGAAAATTGCCAACCCAGGACCTCGATTGTGCACAGATTTCCATCTCTATCCACGTTCCCTGCAGTACCGCCAATAGAGGATTACTCGTGTTGCAATACGCTGGTTCTCCAGTTACGGCATCAAACTTCATATCCATTGTGTCAAACAGAGTTTTTCTGATAGAGGGAGTGATAGGTATAGTTTCCATCATCTCCTTCGTCGGCGGAGTGTGTGTCAAACATGTGAAATATACTTCAGGTGGGGGAATTGCAGCTGGAAGCCTAGGGCGCCCTTGGAGAAGATGAAAATTAGTTTGTGCTGAGTATAAGATATGCCAATAAACATTGTCTAATTCTGCAGCTACGTAGACTCCCCGTGCTTGTGCTGTAAAGTCGACACTTCCAAACCCTCCTTTCACTTTTGATGGTAGAGGCACGGCTTGATCAGGGTTTTGTACTATGCTCTTCGCGCGCTGCAGATGGCGTATAACGGTTTGCGCAGAATGCAAATCCTTTTCATTTTGTAATAAACGACACAGCTCCAATGCCCGGGACAAGCACTTCTTCGTAGTCGTATGCGCCGATACTGACCTTCCCTGGACCCAACCGGATCCCCACCCGAAGCCCTTGACATCAGCTCCAACAGTCCCGAATGACCTTGCATTGCGAACCACCACAAACAGCTCGCACAGTAGTCGAAACTGTCGAGTACGCGATCCCGATGACATGTTTGCTTTCCCACAGTGGGCAGCATCGGCTATCATGTATTTTAGAGTATGAGACGCCGGTCCATGTGCACATCCTCTGCAAGCTGAACCACTCCCCGGATGATCTGGAACTTTGACAGCGACTCCGCTCTGTTGGTTCGCGGGTTGGGCACTATATACACTAGAGTACTCACTGCACCCGCAGTCTGATTCGATGCATTCTAATAAGCTCCAATATCGTGCATATTTCTTGACTTCTCCCAATGTCGATTCTAAACCTAGAAACCCAGATAAGATTTTCGCCCCCGAACTCGAACTCCTAAGCTCACTTTTGTTCACTACCGCACCCGGTGTCGGTGCAATTAGGGCTTCGACTTTGGTATTGCTATCTCCGTCATCATTAAATCCATACCCACCTAATCGAGCACGTTTGTTCTTGTTCATTTCCCGCTTCCCATTGCAGGATTTTCTCTTAACAGCCTCCATATCCGTCGGTTGTATAAAGTACAGCGGAAGAGCCTCTCTAGCTAGTAGAGGCAGTTGTCCAAATCGGAGTGTATGATATAGATCAAAAAAAAAATTGTATTGATTTTCACACATGCGCAGAATCGAGTCGACTATATATTCCGTATGTGTATAAATAGTATAATATACCGGCCGAACCTATTATTCTTTATTTATGGTCCACCCATAGTCCCATCATGACTCATGAGTCCTAATTCCCATGGCCTTCTCCGTTCTCGTCATCCTCTCATGTTTTTTTTTTGAAAAATACATTTCTCATGATGAGTTGAGTCTATGACGTTTGTATCCAGAGCGACTCCTAAATGATAGGAGAAGGCCACCAGTCGGCCTGCGGCCACCCGAGAGGCCGTGACTCGTGAGTCTGTGTCCCACTGTCACTGTGAGATTATGAGACTGTGAAAATTGAAATGTGAATCCGTGAGTCCGTGACACATGTAAATACTGTAGTATTTACATAAATATGTAAATACTATTTACATAATACATACGTAAATACAGGATGTATTTTTTTAGTTTTGTTTTTTTTCACACTCTCGAAATAGAGAGAGAGAGAGAGTGGGGCCCCAAAGAGTCCAGACCAGAGTCCCAGGCCCAAAAATGTACCGAACTTCTAGGAGAACATAACTGCTCAGTAGCAGGCGCATGAACAGAACAGATGTGAGAGAGATAACACATGTGATATTAATGCGCAATAGGGATAATATTATTTATTTAAAAGATATAAATTACAATGTATGTGCATATGGTATGGCTCTCATAGCCGTTGTGATGGTTCGGGAAAGATCGATGGGTAGAAGTGGTCAGTAAATTCCCGTTTGAAGTTAGGGCCAAGTGAATCGACGATAAAGGATATGTACTGGGTCAATTCAGGCCGGTGCTGACAAAAGCTGACACCGCCGAGTGTGTCATGTATTCGCTTGCTGACCAAATTAGTAGCGTACCCACCTCTGTGGTACGGATCGGGTCTACACCGTGTAGTGCCGTGGAATGTAGGGATAATATTATTTATTTCAAAAAGGACTAAGTTATCCGTCATAATTCAGTTGAGAAGCGAGATTGAGCCAATGGCGCACCAGACCACGTATGCACTCGCTGTAATCGGTATGTGCTGGATGGCCTGGATCAGAAGTATCATAGGCGGAACCAACAAGCGCCTTGACTTGTTTTGGACCGAAATCTGAAAGTAGTACTGTGACTAGTCGGGGTATGGGGAACATCTGTTGATGTGTCCGAGACGTGGTTGTTCTACATGCTGGAGAAAGAATCCAAGGTGTTCGTGGAGAGGTGACCTCGCGTAATTGCAGGAAGAGGTTAGGGCCAATGGACGGTAGTTTAGGGCCTACTAGGATGCGTCGGATCAATTGTTGGATGAAGGTAAAGTGGCTGGTGGTGATTTTTTGGCCACCGGGGCAGTCAGGGCAGAGACAGCGGCCGGTGCGGCAGTTGAGCAATGTAAACACGTACGCATTCATTATAATCATAGCACAGGGTGTAGAAATACGGCCTCCTGTCAGTCAAAAATATTAAGATCAATTGAGATAATACATTGGTTTTTATTTATATTTTAAATAATTTAATACAAGCTCTTTTTCCAATATTTCCAAAGTGTTCTAAATTCACTTTGATGGCTCCAATAGCCTGAGTATTTGGTATGACTCATCTACTTGGACCAATTTGAGCATTAGTAGATGTGGGATATTATAAACTAAATTTTATAATCTCCGAACTACTACTTATAGATTTTGTTCCTCCCACCAATCTTCAAAATCCAAGAAGTCTTTTTCTTTTTTTAACTTTTCTTCAGATGGAACTTTATTTATATCAGCCAATGTATTAACTTGACTTACGTTCTTATGTCTATTTACAAATTAGGCAAGTGGTCATGAACACTTAGTACTTCTAGTGAAAATTATTCAATAAAAAACAACTAGAGGTACGCCCTGTGTGATCGAGGATATTTAGGCTCTTAACAAGAGGCAGTCCCGATCATATTCTTACACAAGCTACCACAGCTAAATCCTAACTGACTAAATTATACTTTAGTTTAATATAGTTTGAAACCTAGTAATTTCCATCGAAGTTTACAACAGGGCCGGGTTGGTATAGGCTCGAAGTAGCGGTTGAAGCTGTCGTGTCTGGCTTTGTCCCGATTTAAGATTGGCGGCTTACCCATGACGAGTTGGTAGTAGTATTGTCGCCAGACTATTGTCGCAATCTTCTTGTTGGACCAGTGCTTCGTTAAATTTACCTAGTTTCGTCACAGCGTATGCGAAGAACTACATGGTCGGGTGTACGCCCGCCCGTGGTACTGTGTACAGTTTTTAAGGGGGCATAGATATTCTACGGGAAGCGCAGTGATGGTTTATCGAGGGTCCAGGCAGGTTGCGTCAAAGGGTAAGTGGGTTTGTGCTGGCCATTGAGTCGAGTTGTATATACAGGCAACCTCCGAGGTAGTACATTGCACGAGTGGTTGCGCGGGGAGATACAAGCCACAAAAGTGGAGTAAGTTGGTTTGATGTTTAGGAAACCTAGGATAATTAATGCCCGTGATGATGGCTGCTGCTTAGATGAGTGGTGAGTTATAGCGTTGTAAACTTCGATGGAAACTACTAGGTTTCAAACTATATTAAACTAAAATACAATTTAGTCAGTTAGGATTTAGCAGTGGTAGCTTGTGTAAGAATGATCGGGACTGCCTCTTGGTAAGAGCCTTAATATCCTCGATCACACAGGACGTACCTCTAGCTGTTTTTTATTAAATAATTTTCACTAGAAGTACTAAGTGTTCATGACCACATGCCTAATTTGTAAATAGACATAAGAACGTAAGTCAAGTTAATACATTGGCTAATATAAATAAAGATCCATCTGAAGAAAAGTTATATATAAAAAAGACTTGTTGGATTTTGGAGATTGGCGGGAGGATCAAAACCTGTTAGTAGTAAATAAGTTATTTTATATACAATTAAAAACCAATATGTTATCTCATTTGATCTTGATATTTTAGACTGACCGGAGACCGTATTTCTACATAGCCCCCAGTAGCATTTAGGACTACATACGGACGTACGTGAAGGTACGATCTAGTTCGTAAAGCAAAACCAAAGTATATCGGTTTCGGTCATGGCTTATCGAGTACGTATGTGCGTATTAGACATCTAGTATTCATCAACGTAACGTTGGAATTATGGTTGTTGTGCCGCTTTCTTCTTCTGCCGAGTTTGCTCGGCTTTGTGGTATGCCGCGATGTCATTCGGATCGTCAAAAACTTCGGCTGACTCCCAAGTTGGATCACCATCCCGCCAGCGAACCAAGTATTCTGTATTCCCTGTGGAATCATTCTGTCTATGTCGAATGATGTAACGGAACGAGGAACTATCCTGCCACATATGATCTTCTAAAGGCTTTTCGGTGGCTCTATAGACTAGTCGCAAAAGTTCCACTCTAACTGGTTTACCTTTGAAAGTATCTGGAAGTGAACCATCCTTGTGTGTCAGTTCATATCCTTGTCCCTGTCTGGCTTTGACAACGTATGGTCCAAACATTGGTCGCAATGCTTTGGTTGTGCGACCTTCGGACCGTACCATTACCACATCCCCTGGTTGAAAGGCGATAAAATCGTAAGCATGGAGGCGGTCAAACTGCCTGGATAGTGTGTCTGCGTATTTCTGCGTGACCTTGTAAAGCGTCGGCAAGATAGTGTCGTACAAACGATCCAGCCGTTGTGCCCAAGCCTCATTGGTGACCGGCTGATTTCCCGGAAGGTCATCCGTGAAGTCAGCAAACGGAACATGACGGCGACCGAAGTAAGCACTGAATGGTGCTGTCTTGTGTCGCCGAGATATTCGGAGGTTCTGGCACAGCATAATAAGTGGTAGTCGGACATTCATGCCGTAGGTAAAGATTCACATAGCTTGCGCACTCCTTCGTGTATGTCTCTGTGTCTTCTCTCCGCTGCTCCCAGAACCTGAGGACGATATGGTGGCGACTTCGCATGCATCACTCCAACTTCTTGAGATATTAATTTAACAATCTTGTTCGAAAACTCGCCTACCTCATCTGATTGGATTTTTCTGGGAAAACCATGTTCCCCAAATACCTCCATAAGTTTCGATGTCACCATTTCTGCTGACTTTGTGGCCATTGCTCTCAATATCGAGTACCCCGTTGCTATATCCAAGACGTGCAATATATATCGATTTCCTGCTGCTGAAACTAGTGGCATTGGAATCATGTCGACTTGAATATGATCCCACGGATACTTTGCCGTTATATTAATCATCGGGTGAAATCCCTTTCGTAACACCCTCTGTCCTAGACATCTGCGACAGTTTCTCCTAACTGTTTGTGCAAGTTCCAGAGCGTTAGGCCACAAATGTCCGTTCTGCTGTAATTGAGCAACTGTATCCTCTGCTCTATGATGCCCAATCTTATGCTGACACAAGGTGAGCTGTGTGCGACGGCTTATCTCTTCCTCATCTGGAGAATCCGTCATGGCTACTTCCGAGGTAGCGATCGATACTAGCCGAGACGTATCTAATAGGGTGACTTTCGATACTGAGGACGGTTCGGCATATCCCAATCGTGCTGAAAACGTCGCTGGAAGGCTGTAACCATTGCGTGGGCCTACTCTGGCAATGACTGTGTGACCCCATGGTGTCTTGCCACTCGCATACTTTCCGTATTTGAGGAAGGAGTGGGCTGTCCTTGGAACTAATACTGGGTCTCTTTGTATAAGCGACTTGAATAACTGGAACCAAGGCTCGTGGAGCGCCCACGGTAGACACACCGTAGCTGTGGCCCTCTCTGATCGTATCTTGCGCAACATTCTATGGATTAATCTCCATGGTGGGTTCATCCATCCGTCTATATCTTTCCAACAATGTGCAAACGCTCCACCCCTGTCATCGTCAGTGTAGTAGCGTGGCAAATGGTGATCCTGTTACGAAGCAAAAACTTCGACATTATTCTCACCCAAAATCCGTTGCGCTTGCTCAAAGTAATCTGGAAAAAGTTGCCAACATTCTGCATATAGTACCTCCGGGTCCTCAGTCTCAACAGTTTCCTCATGAAGCCTAGACCACGCGTCTGGTAGCACGTTCTTTATACCCGGGATGTGCGAGATAGTGAAATTGAAAGGCGCCATGATGTGATGCCATCGTTGTAGCATCGGATTCAGCTTTAGCTGTGTTACACCAAAGCCTTGTGATCAGTCAACACTGACAAGCGTTGACCTTCGAGATGATTCCGGAAGTGTGTGAGACCATATACCAAGGCCAATAATTCCTTCATGGGTGTTGCATAATTGCGCTGTGCTGCGTTGAGGGTCTTGCTGAAGTACATTAGGTATTGCTTCTTCCCTTCTATGGTCTGGAACAATGCACCTCCAATACCGTAGTCGCTTGCATCCGTTTCGAGTTGTAAAGGTACTTCGTCGACGGGAAATTTCAACACTACTGCCTCAACTATGGCTTGCTTCATGGCATCCCAAGCTTGCTGGTGTCTTTGTTCCCACCTGTCTCCAATGATATCCTTAGGCCTCAGTCTTACAAATTCCCGGAGTGGGGTAACTACCTCTGCAAAGTTTGGTAGGTGCTCGTAAAAAAAGTTGGCTAACCCCAAGGCCGATGCAATGTCTTTATACTTCTTCGGAGTTGGCCAGTCAATGAGCTTGGCCTGCTTTTCATGGCAAATATCAATTCCGGCCTTCGATACTCGCTTCCCTAGGATCATGACTTCTTTGACTGCAAAATGACATTTAGAAGGGTTTAGCTTGAAATTGTGGTACGTCAGCCGCCGAATGACCTCTTTCACTACTCGTACGTGTTCCGCGTAGTCATCTGTTGCTATTACGATGTCGTCCAGGTAGTGGTATGCCGGAAGTGCTTGCAATATCACACTCAGTGTACGTTGAAACTGCTGCGTCAGTGTGTGTAGTCCAAATGGCGCTGATGTAAAAGAATACTGGCTTTTGCCATGTGTGAAACTGAATAGATACTGAGAATCAGGTTGAATTGAGAGTCGATGGTACGCTGCGGTTAGATCCAATGTCGTTGAATATCTCTTCCCTTTGACGTTACCAATGATGTCGTTGATACGGGGAATAATGAACTGATCCGCCGGTATTAATGCATTCACCGCTCTGAGGTCCAAAAACACTCACACTTTCTTTAGTTCTCCAGATTGAGTATACTCTGGCACGGCGAGCAAGGGTAAGTTGACGGAAGTGGCTGTATCCCTTTGAACTATGACCAAATCTTGAATCCACTTCTGCACCTGTCTATCTACCCATGGTATCCATTTGTCTGCTACAAAGTTCCTTACTGCTTTCCGCATCCTTGCAGCTTGATCTGGTGTCACTGGCAATCTAACTTCGCCTCCTTCCAGTCTGCACCTGTCCTTTTCTCGAATACCGTCACTGTCCCTCAATTCCTTGCCTAGTTCCAGGCGAACACCGGTTTCCTCGGTCAAATCTGGTGGTCGTCTCAACGGTATTGATTCCAATAGTTTTTCTAGCTCCGTTGGATCTATGGCTGAGAATGGCGATTGAAGGCCTCCCACGTATAGCCCTAAGCCAGGCATAAGATCCTGGCCTAGGATCGCGTCGATAGCCGGTGGTAGATTCATTAGCTCGAAAGACTGTTCTGTGAGCTCTAGACCATATCGTACTGGAGTTTGTACGGTTGAGCCTATTCGCCGTGTACGAAGACTACGATCAGCTAGGTATATATAGGATCCCTCCGGAGCCGACTTAATTTGCAATCCCCAATTGTGTGCGGATGTCGAATCAATGCAACTTCTGTTTGCCCCAGAATCCACTAACGCCCTGCATGTCTTACCGTTAATCAGGATAGATATGAATACTCGATTGTCCATTGAAAGTAATGGATCTTTAATCGATAGTATCACAGGTGTGCTAGACGGGAAAACTGAAGTTGTATCTGCATCCGACACCCTTACATCCTATTCCTGATCGCTGCCTATGGTTTCCCACGTTGCATCCTCTTCCAACTCACTCTGTTCGATTTCGTCTGGGTGTGCCAGTGTGGAAGCAATGTGTGTGTCTGTAGGCGTGGTCTCCTCCTGCTCCGTTTGCTGGTCGTCCGAGTTTATCAGAGCCGTAATGGTGTTGACCGCGGGCAAACTCTTATTGAAGGATACGCCTTGCTTGAATCCTCGGCTCGAGTTGGATGTGAATCCAACCCGTTTGTTCGACTGGTAGTGCTTGCAGGAAGATATATGCCTGAAACTGGGTGGGGCACCCGCTCTGCACGCGTAACACGTGGTGGTCGTAGACGTGCTTGTGCGTTGTGTGCTGCCTCTTCCTGTATTCGTATTCAAAATACGATCTCGTTGTTGGGCTGGAAGCTGTCTACGCCGATCCCCCATATTCATCTGTGTCCGTACCCGTTGTCTGAGGATGGCATCGGTTTCATGTATGTCTGGATTTAAAATGCGGAGAAGGTCTTCAGTCTCCAGCTGGTCCCAACCTATACGGTGTTGTAGCGTGCGTTCATATGTCATATTACCTGTCAGGTCCTCGAGGGCCTGTATGAGGCAGTGATTAGGCAACCGCTTAGGAAAGTCCTTGCCCTTATCTGCTCGCTCCCAGGCTCTCTTGTGAACTTCCACAATCTAGTTCCCTTGGTGCGGGGATTACCCTTCGCCAACTTCTTAAAGGTAGGGTCTACGGTGGCCTTGCTCTCATGCTGACAGATTTGGTCTATGACCTGTTCCGCCGAATACCCCCTCAGCTGATTATGGTTGTCACAGAGATAGTCAATTGTGGCCTTTGCTGCCTTAAAATGTATGAGTACCTTATAGAACCAACGTACCATCCACGACTCATCTAGTCCTGAGACATGGGCGTTCTTCAGTGCCTCTTCTAGCGCCCCTCGTGTGTCTCTATCGGCTGTGCTGCTTAATTGATAACGGTCTAAAGGCCAATCGGGCCATGACCGTGGCTCCGGAGCTCTGTTCTTCCTGATAGCTTCCAATTGAGTATTCAACGCTCCTTTCAGTGTATCGATCGTGGACGTTAGTAATGAACATCTTGGGACATCGTAGTTTCCCTGTGCTCGACAAAGTTCATCTACAAAGAAAGATATCTTCCCTTCGAGGCGTTGACACATGGCTCGGCGATGTTCGTTCCACTGCGCTGGTGTCATGATCGGCTCTCTCGCCTGTTTGTCTTTGTGTGGTCGTTTTCTGCTGCCATGAATATTACCGTCGTCGACGTCACTAGACTTGTGCTTACCGTCGTCGACGTAACCAGCCTTGCGCATATCCTGCATCGATCGCGCGAAGTCTCGGTGCTGTCCGCTGAGTTCCCATCGTCTACGTAGTTGTTCTCGTTCGGCTTCCCTACGATAATCCCCATGTGGGTCGCTCAAATATTGCTCTAGCTGTCGGCCCCTGATTTCGTCAGATTTTTGCTGACGAGTGCCCGTGGCCCACCCTGACATATTGCTATGCCGTTGGACTGGTCGCTCATCCCCGTTGTCTGCGATGGAATCCTGACTTGCACTGGTGAAACTCCCCGATCGAGTTCGCTTTCGAGTGAAATCTCGTTCAGGTGCTCGGTGAAAAGACTGTCATGAATGCGGTCTATCACCCGCTGAATGAATGCCCGAGGTACCTCGAACATTGGCAGACTTTGAACGACTAGTATTCCTAATCACAAATTGCACCTCACTGTCTTCTGGATCTGCTCTCCCTCTTGCCGATAAGCGAGACCCGTGCCCCAACTGATGTTGCCTGCTTGCTGCCTGGCGCATGTCTTGGTCTGTCTGTTCATATCGCGGTTGTTCATCTCTTCGACGCGATGCTACTGTCTGGCGCGAAGAAGCTATGCCTCCTTGGTGGGTCTGCTCGAAATCTGACAAGGATCTCTGGGTTGCTTTGCCGTCGCGACGAGTGCGTCGAGGGCTGCGGGGTGCTGGACGCATAGGCATCTTGATGTTAATACTTCGATGTATGGCTTTGTGTTGTTGATGAATAGTTGGTACAGATTGAAGGAGTGTCGGCTATTATATAATAGTTGAACTCAGCTATTTGTGTTACACACTTTCTTCCGCCGTTCTCCTCCCGTGATACCAAAATAGCTAATTATCATTGAATCATGTTGATGTCTACAAGGTCTGCTTGCGGGTCCCCGAAAACTCGTTGCGCTCGAATACACCTTGCTCCTTAATGATTGTTAATCATTTTGTCTGGTTTGGTTTTGTAAATGAGTACTCGTTTTGCTATCCTTTGCTCTGCCTATAGGAGTAATTAAGAGTTGCTGATAGACTCGAAGCGTGTTCAATGATCAACCGCCTGTCGTGTTCTAGCGTTCTGAATGCTCCTTTAATCCAACCTTCGGACCACTGTACTCCAACATCAATCAAACCCGAGGCCTGCAGCCAGGAAGTTCAGGTCAAGGTTCCCAAGAATAACCTTGAAGCCCAAGGTAGTTACATCGGTTATGAAGTTGGAAAACCAAAAACAAATTCCCTATTCAAACCAACTTGAGTGTACTTACACGATGCCTGATAAGTGCCTTCTACTCTTGCATGTACTATTTCTTCTGTTCCTTGCAAGAGTCCGCTGCATCTTGACGATTCGCCTTATACGTCTTTCTTTCGGACCAAGTCCTAGGAGTCGTCACAACTCTAATGACAATTTCAAGGTTAACGTGCGAGTGTATAGTGTGACTATTAAAAACAATTAAATTTAGAGAGCAGTTTGCTAGTTGCATTGCTACTAGTGAGTATAGTCAATGACAATATAAAGGTGACGTAACGTCGTGTACAAGCACAAGCGGAGTCCGTTCTATCGAGTCATGTTTGATCGTGACGACTGCTGCTGATATATGCCGTTGTGAGGAGAACAGATAAAAAGGGCGAGATAGGGTAGGAACTTGAAGAGAACAGATGATCAGAAAGATGTTTTGTTCGTCACTTTTATACTGTAAAACTTGCTTACGTGGTGCACTATTACTAAGACATGGGTATTAAGATACTCTCCACTGGGGCGAAAGTTCATAAATTATGTGACTGGAATGACAAAGTTTTCCGTCATTATAGCAAACAATAATGACTCAAACAATAGTACTTTAACCACCGGTAGGTCCGTCGGAGTTCTTGCTGTCCAAGAAAGTGCAGAGTTTGGTGCAGGTGTGCCTTGAGAGAAGCAAATACTTGCGGCTGTACAAAAGTATCCTTGCTTCTGTCGTGCCGATTGGGTCCGACCGGGGTGGAGACTATTGCAGTGTCGGAATCGTTGAATACAATGTGGACCGGACTAAACTATTTATAAATGAAACCCGGAGGCCGACAAGGAAGAAGAAAACGAGTGCGTGTAAGTGTATTAATATGGCATAAAATTTTCAAACTGTTGAGATTTCAATGTTGCACGGCTGTCAAGGATGAAAATCTACTTGTAAGCTGTCTTTAATTCACCCCGTAAGATGGTAAAAGTCTCATTTTGGTGCGCAGATTGTGGTTGGAGTAAATTGCTCTATTTTAATATTGCTGAGCGGACCGTATGTGTTTGTGGGGCCTTCATATTTTGTCCTTGCATCTATTAGACGACGTATGAAATGGCAGCATCAAGCGTGTGCGGATATTTGTTTATCCCGAGAGAGCCCAGATACTGGAGCAATACGTCGAAGGCGAATCATTTCTGTAGTATATGTCATGCTGTCCTGTCTGTGATACAGCTGAATGTAACTGGTCGTGATACGTGGAAGTATTGAAATGGCCTAGATTTGCGGGCCGATTAGAGCAGCCTCAAACCGCCAAAGTACCAAGGTGGTGCTTGTGTACCGCGATGCTGCGCTGTGCTGACCGGATAGTGTATGTCACCGGGTAGCAGCAGACGGAGATCGTTGCGAAGATCAGGGCACCACGGTGCATGCCTTTAGTCATTGTGCCCGGAGTGGCTGAAGTACCTGTGTGACCATCGGTTCGTGAGGTGTCAGCAAATGTATGTTTTTGTCCTATAACAGCTTGTCCGACCGTGATTGTGTGTCCGCTGCAAAGTTCAGCGCTCCGGGAAAATACACAATAGCTGCTGACCATCTCGCTTGGAGGCGATGAATTGACGATATGAGAGTCAACAACTCCTGGTTCATGGTCGCAGAGATGCTAGTGCCGTCGTGAGGTCTGCTATGACAAATATTGTTGTTGTATGTCCAGATGCTGATGATTCCAGAAAGTGTAGAAGGTAGCGGATTATTGTACGTAATTCCAGATCAGAACCGTAATTAGCCAAATTGCCTCCGAGGATGCCCAACTTCATACGTGTGTCCAGGTTTGCTTGAAAATTACCAGATTCCTCCCAGCTTCTACTCATTCGTCGTCAAGAAATGATTCCGAGGAATTTAGAGGAAAATATCTCGTGGTTGATTATCTGCCAGAGCGTATATCAACTTCTAGTTTCTTGAATGCAGAACCTGAGTGCCCGACTTTGGCTTGCCATGGGCTGTTTTGACGTGATTGTGGTGTTACTTTGGATTGTCGGCGGGTGTTGGCTAAGTAAGGGCGCGTTGTGGAAGCGACGAAGGTAGCCCACTGGACGAGACCCAATTGTCGTTGGCACTACTTCAGACCTATTCACCATTACTTATTCAGGAGCCTTAGTTTTATTGTCGAAGACACTATTGCAAGCTTGCGGGTAAAATCGTGTGCGAGGCGGAATTGGCTCAGGTCGCGACGTGTACGCTGCGATAATCTGCCTTACGGACTGGCCGGACGAAGTCATCTTTTCCTGAAGCTAGTCGAAGTCTTAAGTCGAAGTCAATATCATTACCATCGTGACAATGGAGTTGCGATGCATGAGTATCAGTGGTTCTGTGCTCAGGAGCATCAGATCGTTCGCATATAGTACAACTCCTACCCCCTAGTCGTGTAATAGCTTCCGGACGACGTCCATTAGACAGTTGACGATAGAGGTTGAAATTTGCGCCCATTGGCAGGGCCAACTACTTGTACAGGTGGCCGTGGGGGCTTCGTGTCTGCC
Organism: Sphaeroforma sirkka; assembly: GCA_001586965.3. NCBI lineage: Eukaryota > Ichthyosporea > Ichthyophonida > Sphaeroforma > Sphaeroforma sirkka. The sequence goes on along the minus strand of LUCW03001887.1, from coordinate 17,099 downwards.
ACCATTTCGGATTTTGGTTTCTCATGGCAAAGAAAAACTCATCCCGAAAATCCGTTGTCATCATGTGGTCGGTTGGTCTGGACGTGGTGCTCCAGACCCTCCATTCTAAATCTGGGGGTGATTGAATTGTTGATGATGAGTGACGGACTCGCTATGATGTGCGCTCGGTTGCTCGATCTCACTAGCACTAGTATGGTTGGTATATGAAATTGTCGTGTGTGCAGAAAGCGCGAACCGATGTATATAGCCCGCCGCCTCTTGCCTGTCGAGTTCTGCCATTGCGACCTCGTTGCTTTCGTGAATGTCGATAAACAACCCTGTTTGTACGATTTGGGTGGCCCACCTGGCCCCCACATGATTGTATCTCCATATCGGATCCAGTGTATTACTTTGCGCAGAGCATCTGCCTTCCGCCACGCGGCGAGTTTCGCCCTGACGGCGTCAAATAACGGCGGTAGAGGCTTCTGTGTATGAGATGGAGAGATGCACGACTCTGACGTAGAATATGTTTGTTGTTATGTATGTATAGGTTATGGTTCTGCCCAATTTGAAACGGCGTCACTGCTCAAAAATGTTATTGCCCCTACGTGTGGCGTCAGCGTGAACACCAATTGGATGCTCTAGTTTTTGAATGGAAACCACCTCCCCTGCTGTGTCCTCCTTCCCTTCGAGGTCTCTGTTTATCCGGATAGTGCTCACGCTTGTTATCGTATTGACGATTGGTAGTAGAAGCATCCTTGATACGGGCAAATTCTTCCTCCTTTTGCAGAAAGGCACGAACTGATTCAGCGTATTCGCCTGTGATGTCGTGGGCTGCACGGTGCTTATTCTCGACGAGAGTTGCACCCGCCGTAACTTCCTTTCTTTCACAAGTGTGTATGATGTCTGATGTTGGCTCACAGACAATCGAAGCGCTGACAGCTGCTCCTCGGGTGTGGAACAAGCGACCACTGACTGGTTTTAGCCTCGAAGAAGCCAGTTGTAGTGCATGGTATTGTGAACGTTGAGTTTTCGTTGTACTTGTTATGCCTCTACGACAACATATAGCCTTCAGTCTTATTCCGAAGGTTATTGAGAACACCGTTGCCTTCTTTATTTTAAGAGGCTATGATATCTAAGATCGTATTATTATTTTTTATTGTACTGTCTTTTCTGTATTATTATATTAGAGTTTTAATTACTACGTGCAATAGTTGCACGAGGGCAGTCCTTGATGGTAGGCGGGTATTCTTTTGGTATATATCATCTGTGTGACAACATAATCAATACAGACCGGGGTCTGAACATGTCGTTGGTATAAGAAAGTATACATCAACAATATGATGCGCGTGAAATGGATCGAGGCGTGCTGCCGTGTGACCGAGTCTGATGGGATATTAAGCATACTAATAAGAAGATCAGTCATGTTCTCGGCGTCCCCCCCCCCCAACCTTCCCCGTCAATGAAGTACCTGTAATGAAAGGGAAGTCTCTCGCCAAGTTTCTAATTAATTTTGACGAGTTGTATGAACTAGACAAGACGATATGCATCTCTTAACGAATATTGAAGCCCGATCCTACTAGTGAACGTGCGTGGAAGCGTACCCGCATCGCCAAAGATATCAATGAAACTCAACGACTTGCAGACATAAAAAGAGTTTTTATCGAGAGTTTTGAAAATCTACATAAGTAACTGCAAACTTAGAAAAGCAATAATTCCTACAGGATACATCTGAAACAGATCGAATCATTTAAACAGATGTTTATCTTCCAAGTAATGCCCTACACCCATCACATACACAAAACATATCATGCCTGGTACAGTGATAGACCACAAGCAATAGAAACAGCGATTTATAAAAACCTCATGTACTATCAATTACATACGTTGAAACCAAGTTATCGTCTTTAGACACATTTAGTGGTTTTTGTAGCACGCATAAAGTATATTACAGATACAACAGATGAGCCAATACCCTCAAGCGACAAACCGACACAAACCTACACTTCCCTCTGCACGGTTCTACAAAAACGCGCATGTTTCTTATCAGAAAGTACTCTGGAGAAGAGCAAATCAGCGTTTTATCACTATGTTGCTGAACAAGTAGAAATGATGGAGACAAACAGGCACAAACGCTGATACCCGCAGGACTCACAGCCTTGTAATTGAAGTGGGTGGCCATTATGATTATGCACGAGAGTATTCGATTTGTACTTTTCTTTCCGATATGCGTACTTTGTTCTCACAATTGAACAGCAATACTCTACCAGCGGATTGTATTTTGTTTTGCTGGTCCAGCGAGTGCAAATGCCGCCATTTTACCTGCCATCGTACATTCACCCAAAATGGATTAGAATTAGTATACTCAAGATATCTAATCATCAAGATCAATATCCAAACTACACAAACACCAAATGACAATAAACAAAACGATTCCTAGACAGACCGGCGATGGTTCGCAACTCCTGCTTTGGCATACATATCGACAAAATTAACATAAGGCCGATGTATCACTTTACCAACAAGACGAGGGGATTTTTTTGTTCTGCCTATGACAGCCCCAATACACTTGCATATAGTATTCAGACACTCCTTATAACACCTACTAGCAGCCGCAGATTGTCTAATCAAATTCCGTTGCTCGGATATCTGGGCAATCCCTTGAATATACTGACAGCAACGAATAAAGCCGTAGATGTTGAGGCAGTGATCTTTCTATTGTATTTAATATTTACGCCGTAAATAAGGAAACGTTACGATTATTCGTACTGCAAAATATAAACCCGGAACTTCAGAGCCGCAGACTCGCTTTGCCACGATAGTAATTGCCAACAAATGTGATATTTCTTGGTGTGAGAAAATATTCAATATATATTCTCTAGCACAGTACATCTTATATTTTGTCTAGCACAGTACATACTATCAAATGTATTCGAAACAATCTCATCCGATTTCTGGTGTTTGGATACGACACTCTTGACTGGTTACACATTGCCTGTGGACGTATGAGGAGGTTATGCACCATGTATAAATACAAACTGTACTCTCCAATTCGCTTTATGCAAATGTGTGGCCTGGGAATTTACAGCGGCAGCAGGTGGCGCCTGTGTTGCTGCTACTGTTCTCACCTGAGTTAAATATGGCTGTCCGTCGAGAGTTTGGAGAACAAGAGTCTGGAACATTTTTATTCTTCGAAATGATACATACATTCATGATCGATCCCTTTTGAATGGATAGTGTATCAAAGGCAACAAATAAGAGATTACCGCACGCTGAGTTATTCAGCAGTTTGTTCGATCCTCGCTTGATCGAAGCAGAAAATATTGGAGACTGGCTGCAGAAGATGTGGTGATAAAACCCCCTGACGTAGAGCGGAGCCTGAAAATAAAATCGTACGATGATTCATGAGCTGTTGGCATTAACATTGAATGATACAGGCAACAATGATGCAAACTATATCGAGGATGATAACAGTTAGGATGGCGAAGAGATAGGTCAGAATATTGATGCCGAAGTTTATGTCAATCGTAACAGAGGGTGTAAACCGCTTAAAGACGGCCTTTCGCTTGAAACATTCCACACTCTATCCCACACTGAGATCAGTGGCAGCGCGCACACTATATATACTGGAAGTATTGTGTCTATTATACGTATTGCCTGGGAAACTAAATAGCGATCTAGTTGAGCTCAGCTTTCCATTGTAGGCAAAGTCCCCTAGGGGCATATTCAAGATCGGACCAGAGGACCGGACCAGAGAACCGGACCTAAGAAACTATTTAGTACAATACCGGGCCAGAGGATCGGACCGAACAGAACATCATGAATTAATGAGAGAGAATCATGGCTCATCGACGTCATCATAACCTAGTAACTAGAAACCATGTGTTTCCACTTGACCCGTGGTTAGAGAAAATGTCGTCCTACTAGACAACGTGATTGATAAATAGAACATGCGCACCGTTCAAAACCGCACTTCTACCTGCGTTGATTTATTCAGACTTAACACTCTTCACGAATCTCTACTCGGTTTCGATTATATTTTCAAGTGACCGAACTACTGTATTTATTACATAACTTTCTATCAATGCTAAGTTAGCTAAAACCAAACTAGTTATGTGAATACTTCGTTGCCACGATGCATAGACCTACTATGTGAGCAAGAAAGCCTGTATTCGATTGTTGAAACGACTACGTGAAATTCATCAACAATCGCCATTATTCAGTGCTAAGGTGGAGACAGCGTTTTCCACTGATTCGGCACCGGATAAAAAAGTTAAGGCAGAAGTCCATGCTACGCTAGCCTGACTAGTATCTGAGGCTCGACGACCGATTTTTACGTTGGATAAGGCCAAAAAAACATATTGAAGGGGTTATTGATTGGGATGGCCACTCGGGGATGCTGTCGCATGTGCAGGATTCAGCATCTAGGGACCAGATTACTAAAATCCAATCCAAAACCCAAAACCACAGAATCATCAAATTTTATGTTTTGGGTCGAAATATAAATATTCCTGATATTAGAAATATTAGAAATATCAGCGGTAAATCCAATGAGCTAAACCGGGACGCCACGTGTGAGAGAGACACTCAAGTAGAAGCCTGAGTCGCGTGAATAGAAAATACAAATAAAAACTCAGTTCGATTCTCTCAGACTAAGGACTTTTCTTAGCTGAGATAATCGTACTTGAGAAGAGGTCTATTGTTTCCTTTGGTCATATCTTTTCAACTACACTCTACACTACATTTTTAACAATATTCTTATAGTTAAGTCAACAAACTCAGCGACACGAACATTCTACACTATGAGTGAAATTTAACAAGTAAAAATAGTGGGAAAAGAACTTTATTTTGTTCAACTAATAGTTATAGAGGCTCAACAGAAAAGCGAAGCGGCGATTCAGGAATAAATCCCAAGAGATTAACAAGAGGACTGGAATAAGGCTCCCGCTAATACGCTCCCAACGCAAAGAAGACCGAAAAGAGAAGAGAAGAATTTCTACCGGATCGAGAGAAACCAGAGATAGAACCACAGGTTATTTCCTAAAGTGAAAGTAAGACACTGGGAGTGTTCGAAAACTGAGATAAATTATAACCCAAGTTGTCACTGTGATTTATACTATCAATGTTGGGGAGTTTTAAAAATTTAAAAAGTGTTAATCAACACCTATATTATATAAATATTCCCACACTGCAAGATAAACCCTATACGAGTGAACCTAGTGAGGGTTCAAGTTCATGATAAGTGCATATTCTACTTGTACCTAGGTATAAGGCGTGCAAGCAAAAGAACAAGGTATAGGACATGGCGCAATCATAGGTGAATCAGATTCCAAAACACCAAGACATGCGAGTACTTCCATCATTTATTAGAGGGATCTATTTCAAATATCAGAACAATTTAGAAGAGGTATTCACAACCAATTCAAACAATTCAAGTTAGTCTGTAAATGATACCACAATAACAAACGAGCATTGTAAGTCGAGGCAGCAGTATTAACCCAGAACAATCGGAGAAAGGGAATTTGTCTAAGGAAGAATATGCTAAATCATAAAACAACAAATTGTATAACAGGCATCAGAAAGTTGATTGATTAACAATAAGATACAAAAGGAGTTCAGAAATAGAACAGAAATAACACACAGACACACGACAATTAGTCCAAGCATTGTGAGTTAAAGGAGCGGCAATAGCCTATAACAATAAGAGAGGGTGAATCTATTTAATGAAGAACATGCTAAATCATAAAACAGTAACTTGTGCAAGAACTTTCAAGATCAATAAGGTACAAAATAAGTTCACAACCGACACAGACATAACAAACAAATACACGATCACGGGTCAATAAGGATGAAGATTCAAAACAATCAGATATCAGAAACAAACATTTGATATATCATAAGACATCAAACAAGTGATTAGTCATAACACAACAAAGTAACATCGAGAGTTCAAGTGTTAATACGCCACTGAACAGCCAAAAGACGATACACTCAACTCTAGCCAAATGAATAGTAAAACCATCCCACCACCATAGGCAAGGACAACCAGATGGCAGATATGTTGTCGTGTCTACATGAAGACACATTCAATACCAAGACGTCAGAGGTATTAAAAGATGCGAATAAAACAACACACAACAGCCAAGAGTACACCCCCTTGGAAACAAACATGCCTATAACAATATCAGCAATAGGCTGGATGATACACTCTATATTCTACAACGAAGCTGAATCACAGTTTGGCAATTTACGGTAGATCTGTTTGCATCGGCACACAATCTACAAACAGATAAATACTACGCGAATGAATAGAATGAACTACTACAAAAGTGGGCGCAGGAAGTAAATGTATGGACAGACCTGCAGTGGGAACTCATGTCTGATGTCTTCGACAAAGTCAAGGCAACCAGCATAACGATATCTGTACCATACTACCCAATAACAACATGGTTTCCTGAATTCCAGTCCTTGCTGGAAGAAGACCCGATGCTAGTGAAAAATATGAACGACACGTTCCTCAAAAAAACCATGGAAGCATGTGGCAAGACCCCATGGGGTGTCAGATTGGTAGAAAATATAGGAGTGAAGTCTTTATACTTTGACGCAAGGCGGAAACAACTTGCCATATACATCTCAGCATCACAAACAGTAAACACTGGGGATACATCAAATGAGACCGAATACGAGACACGCGTCCACACCATCGAGCAATACCACAACCTGGGACATTTCACACCAGAGGAAACGGGAAATAAATTGCAAACAGGTGGACAAGAATGACTACAAATCCAATGACATGTACACAGATACATAGAATGCTGCGTAGCGTGATTCAAGAATAAGATTCACAAAAGGCGATTCCACCCCATACAATCAATCACAGCCGCATTCCCAGGTGATAAAATCTAAGTGGACACCATAGGTCCACTATTGAACTCAAAAAGAGGTCACACATATGTGTTAGTGTGGCTAGAGATACACTCATCACATGTCATGCTCAGACCAATAGATACGAGGTTGTTCCGCAAATTCGGCTACCACTTGGCAAATGTCGCTGGTTGGCTCTGTCGTTCACCTCATTTTATAAAATACCGGAAAGTTCGCGAGTTCGAATCTTTGCTTGGGGAACTTTTGTGATGGGAGCCAATCAACTGGTACTAGGCTAGTACTAATGCTCAGCGCTGAAGGTTGAGAAAATTCGCTCAGGACTGATGATCTCGGCGTGGACGGTTCAGAGAAATCCATCCAGGAGCGGGTCGTGCGGACTGAGATCGAAGTTCTCGCGATATTTCCCATTTTTGTAGTAAATAATGTGAATGACTGAACCAACCAACCTAGTAATATGTTGGTTGGTTTTGCCATTTACCTTCTTTACTACACCATGGCAGGAGGCAAAACACACTTAGATGTAGTGGAGTATATGTATGCACAGAGGTCGCTGATGATTCGATCGATTTATGATATATGTAGGAACAAGAATGGATTATATGATCGCGAAACATAGGACTACAAGCTGAATCAGATTTACAAGAGGGCAAAGAGTTGGATGTGTTGAAAAACGTGTGGATGTCATTTCAGCGCTACGGACCCACTATTGCGTATGAGTCAACGGAGGACAATACTTTGCGTATTAGTTGAAGTTACTGAAAACTCTATTGTAACGTGTGTGACCTGTATCGTTTTATGACATGCCAATGTGACACTTTTGACGGTTCTAGGCGGGTTTGTGTATAATACTTTGTACCAAACTGTGATAGTATATGAAATAAATAGCTGATATTTATTCTCGCTTTTAACGATTGCTTCTTCGATGACTTAGACCAATCCCGAGTAGTATGTTCTGATATTATGGTAGCGAGTTTGTACTGCCTTAAGCCACGTATACCTTAAGATAACCCAAAGTCGCGGTGTCTTTTTGTCAACCTCAGACGCTGGGCTGTCACTCATAACTTTAAAAGGGTTTGCGTAGTGCACTGAATGACGTAGCTGGCATGTGGTAATATCCGTTATAAAGGGGTCAACCTTTAATGATCCATGCACGAATTTCAATACCAGAAATTGCCTGAATTGCAAGCATCATTTGACAAAGATGCCGCTAAAGCGTACAAGAGTCAGGGTTTCGAAATTTAGAGCATCTGCAGCATATTGTTCCTAGGCTAAAGAGAAAAACCTAAAAACTGTGTCGTGCTTAGAAAAACTCCACGTAGTCCCTCCATCAAAAAATTGACTATACGGCAACAGAAACAACCATAGCTTAAAACATGATAGTATGATCTTTCTTTCAAAGTTAAAATGGTCTTATTCTATTCTCATCACGAGTGGAAAATGAATACGATTTAAAGTGTACAGACAGAATTGGCGCTACCGAGTTCGGTGCTCACAGTAGCTGCATCCGAAATCACATCCGGTTACTCATTTCAAAACGGGTTAAAACTTTTTTCCATCCTAAATAGTTACACACCTATATGGCGTGCAGTATTCATGGCTTCGTAGTTTGACCACCGTATGCAGGCTTAATGATAATTTAAGTTTTTTTCTTTTGGACGTAATACAAATAAAAGGGAATGAAGTGTCTTCATGAAATTAATCCAACATAATAAAATGAATGTTCATAGTAGGCAAATACAAACTATGGCGCACTCAAAATACCTTACTTGGCCCCTACGTCATATGCGAATCCACCAGCGAGGGAAAAATGCAACTCTAGATAATTAGCAAACATCAAGAGCAATCTAAAACCTTTTTTTTTGCACTTCCAAATCTATGGAGATGAAGTGTCTTTATAAGAACAAATATAATAAGACGAAGGTTTTTTACCTAAGGTGAGAACAACTCTAGCGTACTCAAAATATCTTATTTGCTACTTACGTCACATGTAAAAAAGATATCCTGTCCACTACTAGTTGGTGTGTAGTACAGCTCCTAATAACTCTGACAAACACATAAGGCCAATCTTGGGGTTAGGTACAGGACCATAGACTGGCGACTCGATTTCATATATAAGCATCAGCTTAGTTGCTAGGACATTGCTGAGAACGGTTTACTTTGGTAACAGGTCTCTAAATTTAATATATGAGCCACCATCTCTCTTGGGGACAAGTTCAGCTCTAAATAACTCTGAAAAACATCAAGAGCAATTTAATATCTATTTTTGCACATACAAATAAACAGAGATGAAGTGTCTTCATAAGCACAAGCGTGATATACGTACCCAAAATATCTTTCCTAACACTTTAACATCGTATGTATACAAGCTCACATGTCCACTACTAGTGAGGATACAATGCTGATACAGAGCCAACATCGGGGTTAGTTACTGGACCAAATACCAGTGACATCGAGTAGATCATAAGACTCGATTTCATATATAAACAACAGCTTAGTTGATAGGGCATTGATGGCTATAATTTAGTTTCTGCTTTTTAAATATCATTTTCAGAAACAGTGAAAATATCTTGTACTCGGGAATGTGCATAAATAGTGTAAACAATTCTTAAAATATATTCGGGCCTTTCGTATTTTTAAAATGATCTCATATAAGAGATCTATCTAAGTTCAGACTTTCTATAAACCTATACGACGAAATTTAATCTGCAGGTATTCCCGAAGGTAAAAATACTCGATTATCCAATATATGAGCCACCATATTCTCACTTACTCAATGGAGTAGGCAATCAAAGAGTTGTTTATTGAACAGGTTTATGCACCTTTATTTCATCTTGTCATGCCAACCAACAGTAAATACGCTACTTAGGGCCCTGTTTTCGTCGTGGTGTATATTATGAACTAGCAATTTACATTCTCTGTGATTCAATTTTTAGAGCGAAGATTTCTATGCTTTGGCCACGAGTCAGCTGTGGAGACGGCTTTGAAATACGTTCAACATATTGTTGTTGTAAGCTTTGGTGACTGAAAAAACCTCACTGTATGATAGGAAGAGTTATAATATCGTTCGGGCGTTCAACTGAAGGAATACTTGATGATTACGCTTGTTTTAACTGTTGTGAAGTCGAATAGGATTTAGACATGGCTTTACAGAATCGAAACATTGTAGCTTTCACCGTAGCGATATGATATAGTTGCACCTTTCACTATTTTGAAATAAGTATGTGCCACAATTGAGCATTGTGTGATTCGATACAGCAGGTGTTTAGTTTTGTTCGCTCCGAATTTAGAGCTTTCGTAACATATAAGCGTCTACATTGTTCTTATATTTGTATTTCAACCAATTTTCATTCTGATGCCAAATTCGGGTGTGACCGGATGTTGTTTTGTGCGACGCACTCAATTCCATTCAGGTGTGTTTGAACTCAAATTATAAGTTCAATATTGGAAAATGATCGTCTATACAAAAAATCTTGGAAGTATATATTTCCATACGACGGTCGTAAATTTGCTATGCGAGTTGTATTTGAAGATCGACTGAAGCGATAAAACTCAGTACTAGTTTGTCGGATCCTCAAGCGACTTGATTGCGAGTCTTCTATGGCCCCACGAAGCGACTGAAAACTTCTCTATTCTGGTATTGGGTCGTTGAAAGACGCCGTGGGATGAGTGACTGATGTATCCCGAGCTAATATTTGCTTTGAAACCCGTTTTAAGGTCTGGAATGATATGCTAGTCATCGAGTCCTGAAATCTCAAGTGTGTGATCTCATGTTATACTGCAAGCGTTGATTCTGGCGAGATGTGTTTCCCCAGCATATATCGTATGGGACGCCTCGCTGCACCGATCAACTGTGCACTTAAACCATCATGGGCGCTACCCACGACCGTTGATGATGCATAGAAAAATTAGATCTTCTTGTATCAAACGTTATATTATCGTCTCAACGAATCCTCTTTTTTCAGCTCAGCAAGAAGTTCTTGTATATCATTTATTCACGCTCAACTATATTATGTGCAAATACGAATAAGTGATAAACATGCCGATGTACGCATACAGTCTGCATAAATACGAGTATGTTTTGAAAAAGGTGATATAAATATGTGATAAATAAAGTGATATACATATACAGACTGTGGAAATTTGAGCAGGTGATAAATAAAGTGATACACATATACAGCCTGTGGAAATTCGGGCAGGTGTTAAACAAAGTGGTATACATATGCGGTCTGAGCAAATACGAGTAGGTTATAAAGAAAGTGATATACGTATTACGAATGTGTGTGAACCCTTACATCTTTGCTTACTGAAGATGCGCGGTTCATACGCAAGTAAGTGTGGATTGTTCTAAGGCAGACTCTGGTAAATAAGTCGATTCTACTCGCGCATAATCATGTGTGTTCTACATGCATTGTTTACGGCCATATGAGGAATCCCGGAGGTAATGCAAATTTGGGGGTTTCAGCCATTTCAGTGAGTAATACGGGCAGGTCTGAAGAAACTATTTGACATATATAGTATCGCAAAGCAAATCGTCAACGGACCGAGCGTCGGCGGTATTAGTCCAAAGCCCCGTAAATCACAGACAACACAACTGTACAACTCTCCTCTTATGTGATGTTATGATGATCAAAACAGGGATGCAAAAACTCTAACTTGCGATCCAAGGGGGTTTTGATTGCTACCTAGATAAGCGCTTATGCTTGACGAGTTGCGATCGAGAATTTTTTTTTCTGGCATCAATACACCCGAAATCGCACACGATCATCTAGTCAAAATTGCAGTCGCTCATACAAACCATCTGTATACTTATCGGATAAAATATTTTTCTATTTAATTTGAGATATACAACATCCTTGTTGATTTTGACAGTTAGGGTTCAATAGCCACTCCGAAGCAAAATGACCGCTATAACCGAGGGATCGCTTTCCGGGCGAAGCGCAATTCATTCATGACCCACAAAGCAGTCGTTAACAACGCAACAGACCCTGATTGGTGAGTAACGGCTAAAGGAGTGGGTACAAAGTAGAGTAAGGTAGCAATACCTAACGATACTTGGAGACACACCATACCGGCCATACAATTCACTGCCAACTTCGCTCGGTAAGGAAGTCCAGCTTTACGAGATTGTGCCCATAACCACAGCACAGTAGTCGCAGTGGTCATACCCTGAAGAGAATACAAAAAGATAGTGAGTTTCGCCATAATATTAGAAAATAGAATATATAAAAAGGTATACGCTGATCAAATCCGCCAAAATAGAGGAGAGCTATGCGTATGAACTTGAAATTTTGATAGAACAGAAATATCCAATATTTTTTTTAGACAAATCATCAACATACAAGTACGCGGTGATTGAATTGGACCGTGGTAGGATTCTCCAAAATATTTCGATACCACGGGCTGAAGGCCCACATGTCAGTCGGAACCCACCGGTCAGCCATTTTAGGGAAAGAATTGTATGTGAGTCCAGCATCGAGACCGGCTACGAAGGCCCCAGAGAGAGCCGTCAAAAATATGAGTCCAGCAGCACCGTGTACTCTATATTTGAGCGACACTGCACGCAGATCGGTGATCTGTAGTGATCCGCAGAAATGCAACAGCGGGCTTGGGTATTAGTACAGTGGAGAGCAAGGTATGTGTGAAGATCATAGGTGTATGCCTGAATAACAACTTGTTAGTATCAATTGTACCTTCAAATGAAGTTTTAAAACCAAAGTGAAACAAAAGAACACACATATATCCATGCCGATCCAAATTTCGTTATAAATACCGAAAACGTGTAGTCACGGCATACCTTGGCGGGTGTAGTCATGTTTTTTAACCCTTGCCAAAACGTAACCGTATAGATAACCAAAGCCAGCCCCAGATGCGCACACAGCCTATACTGACTGACGCGAGGTACGGCATTGGGATCTGGATCCTCGTGTAGTCCACTTTTGACCATGTACCATCCCATCAATCCCTGTATTGAAGCAGAAACCAGCATTGTAATACAATTAATCGATATTTCCCCCAAAATACAGACATCAAGCCTGAGTGCCCACTCTGATCACTTCATCAAAACAGCAGATTGGAAAAGATGCAATCCGTACAATCTCGCCTGACTGCTCCTTTCGCACGATTACCTCCCCTGGATTACATCAAGCGGAAAAATACGGAAAGATATCATCGCAGCGAAACATCCACCATTAGCGCAACTTTGAGATACACAGGACACATGTTACAGAATGACTTGCGCAGAAAGCTAATCAGGTCCATGTAGATTATTATCGCGACACTAACCTGACATCCAATGAGCAATCCCACCAAACCAATGGGACGTTTCACGCTGGAGGGTACCCATTTACGCGTTAAGTAATAAGCGGCTGGCACGGCATACACAACGCCGATCATACGCCCCCAGATACGATGAAACCACTCCATGTAGAATATCGATTTAAATTCGTCGACGGTCATATGCATATTTGTACTGCAAAAAAACCGAACAATTTAGTAATCATGAGGAACTAAACCATGATAAACACATAGACTAGAGGCGAGAAGTCAGTACTGCGCAGAGAGTAACAGGCACAGAAAGAGCACGGCATCAAAAAAAGATAGCAGAGAACGCTTTGAGTATTGACGACAATTCTGGATGAAGGTCGAGTTCCCTACCCTGGAAAAATATTCTGCAAAAATACGCTACAGAAAGTTTCAATCTACAGGGCGCTGAAGGAGTAGTATTTCCATATACTGTCAACCAAAACATTCCTGACATTCAACCTACTATTTGTATTCCGGATACTTCTGATATTCCTTGAACTCTTCCTCCCATTCCGCCGCAGTCACTGGAGGGCGTATCCCATATAAGGGATGCCAATTCGTCATTGAAAGGCCAGATTCTGTTAATCGCGTGATCCCACCAAGAACAACGGCGCCTAGGGGAATATATAAGAAAAACAATATTTTTATCTTAAATCGGAACACATAGGGTTGGTGCTACCATGAGGTGGCAACTGATTCACAGTGAAATGTCGCCACGGCACACCTATGCCACACACTGTGCATATTTAGATCGTATAGCTAACATCCAAAAATGCCATCGAGAAACACAGGCACAGGTACCAGCAATTGCCCAAAAACAACAGTGCTACAATGATAGTACTCAAGCACAAAAAAATTGAGAACATCAATAAAAACTCATGCGGGTATTTCTCGATTTGCGCATGAATTGTATCGATGAATTTAATCCACGGGTACAAAACATAGTCCAGGTACAGAAATAAATACACGCGACTTCACCCTATATTAGTGATGTGGATCAATCATAGGTACTTTCGAATGGCTTGGTACGCCGATGTCACCAACGCTGTGCAGCGCGCAAATAGAACAAAAAATTGACTTCATTTAACGTTTGTAGAACTGAGTGCCAGAGTATTTCGGACGATTTGTACAAGATCATTAATGGTCAAACAATACAATGAGTGTTCAAGCGTGCGCAAAATTATTTCGCAAGATAGAATTCGGTGTATTGTCTACCGATCTCGATAAAAGTGCCAAAGGGACAGGTTTTTCCATTCGTCCCGTCGAAATGTCGAACATTTATCATAATGTGCTTAAATTTGAATATATATGTTGATAGATAACGCCGGTATAGAAAAGCAAAGATACACCGCCATCTGGCCGATAAATCGTAGAGGCTTGTTGACGATGAAACCAAGCCCAGGATCGAAAACACACGTGCGACACTCTCAGATCTTGCACAGAATTGATAAGAACGTGATTGAGCTGTTGATGCCTTTGAGAAGAGTTTCACCAAAACCTCAAGGAATATCGGAGTTCACCATCGGATTTCATCCTGGTATTTCTTCCGTACTCGTGGAACATATCCGAGTCTAATGTTTATATCCAAAGTGTATTGGCACCTCTCTGGAACCGATGCAACTCCAGAGCATACACATACATAATCACCGTAAGATATAATAATCTTGAAGTCACTGTCAAGAAACAGCGGCCATGTATACACAACAAGGGCTAACCCATCAGAATTGAATGAATATATAGATGCAAATCTAGACACAACACACCACACCATGGAAAATGTGCGGTAGACCAAAATCGATACTCACCGACCGTCATTACAGCAAGTCCTATAAAATAAACGCCGACGGGTTTTGTTTGTGCCTCTGTCATTAACTTGGACTTTGCAATAGAGACAGAAGCTGCCTGAGAGCCCGTCGTTGCTCCTGACAAATTGACAGCTCCAGGAATGGAACTCGACCTTTGTGCGCGACTAGTATGTACAAATCTTAAAGTTGATAATTTGATGTTAGTGTTTATAGGCTTCGTACAGCTACTTAATGAACTATAAGTTGCGGCGCGATTGGAGTATGATACCGCCTTTCTGATGTGTTGCGAGTAGAGTGCTACTCAGCTGTCGGTGGAATTGCTCACTTCCCCATAGTGGTACTTTGCCTCGTAAACACCAAAGCATAATGATGTATTGTGACTCTACCGATTGAACTTGGTGATATCTTTTAAAGCCAAATCTCAACTATTCGGTCAGCAATTGTAGCTTATTGCTCATTCTAAAATCTGTGAAATACATACACACAACTTCCACTGTGGTGAGCATATAAATACATAGTTTTACATTAATTTATGAAATTCTTTTGCTTCGTCGTTGTTCCCTATCCACACAAAGGGAAACCAAAGAACATTCTCAACTAAAACCCTAAATCCTAAATTCTTAAATCGGACGAACCCTAAATTCAATCTATCCACACGAGTCAATTTCGACGTGACTTTATGGTGTCATCATGGATATGTAACTTGTGTCTGTATTTTAGAAGGCTATGTTATGCAGGTATTCGCTCTGGACGGTCCAGTCTCTTGTTAGATGGGGAGTACACTGCTGACTGCACTTTGCGGAATAAACTGATATTTTAGAATGGAATACTACCCTCCTGGCAACAGTTGGTTGGAGCCTATCAAGCGTCAATACTATGCGGTCGTACCGCTGAAGCAATCATTGGCCTGTAAGTTACGAGTGCAAAAAAAAAGTTAAACGTCGCAATGGTTTCTCACGCGTTCGAAAATCGTGCCATTGCGTGACTACTTCACACTACCCTAAACTATCTGGCTATCTCATGTGTTATACAATTTGTACGCCATCGTTTGAACATACAGTTCAACAAAAAGTTGCTAATAAAGATGGAGGGCTGCAGCTAAACTATCTGGCTATCTCATTTGTTATATAATTTGTGCGCCATCGTCTGAACATATAGTTCAACAAAGAGCTGCTAATAAAGATAGAGGGCTGCAGATTCTATATTTTTTCATTGTGAGCAGATATCCATACAACTACTTTTCTCAAATTACACGAATTGCTTTGCACTCCTTGATAGGACGATCTTGTATGGGATGATGCTACGCAGCTAGAATTCTACAACGAAGTATTGAGTGACATTCGTATGGTGAATTTACAGCCGAGGCGGAGTTATATTCTCATGATATTCAAAGGTTAGTTCGACATCCAGATGCGAGACATCGACGTGTTTCAAACCGAGTCCAGTATTCTTATCATTTAAATTCTGCATTTTTATACCTTCTGGGTGATGCTTATCTTGCAGAGAGATAAATTAGTGTCATATTACATAGCTGATTATAATGTATATTGGATTATAGATCCCTGAACAATACGATGCGTGCTCTTATATTGCTAGCGGTTAGGTAGATGCATAAAGGTTCATATCGAGATCTCTCCAGAAATGTCTTGCTCTTGAGGGTTCGGCATTGAGAATAAATGCATGTAAGTGATTGACTCTTATTCGCTTTGATACGTATGGTCTCTGTTTATATTCCCAAATACACATTGGGCAACATGGGCGTAGATTGACACCAAAATTGTATCCACGCCCACGATACAATATTGACGACTGCTATACCTCGTTCTTATTGATACGCGCTATGTTTGGGGTTCTTTTGAAATCAGCTTTGCAACGCACCATTGAGGGATATGGAGATATAATGATTCCTGAAATAGCCGAAATATGGCAAGATATGCTGATACAAAACTGCACAAGAGGTAGCGAAGACGAGGGGTTTAGTTATAAATCATATTTTCTAGACGAGAATCTTAAGGACGGAGTTGTCCTTACACTACAGGAATCAGATGCTTTCCTATGCAAGGGAACAACTGGGCTTGTCACATGGGAAGCTGCGAAGATTTTATCAGGTGAGTAGCACACATT
>LUCW03001886.1:0-23908 GCA_001586965.3 Sphaeroforma sirkka | reverse complement strand
GGTTGACCCAACGGGGAATATCCGAGAAGTTCACCAGCAGGTGCTGAATAAAATATGCAATCCAAACAATACACCGTCGAAAGAACTACTAGCGACCCAATCGATCCCGACATGTGAGGTTTTACCCTGGCCAGCCCAAACCGGCAAAAAACTAGCACGAAAATGTTTATAGGTAAAGAACCAAGGTGAAGCCAGAAATAAATACATAATTTTTCGCATGTAAAACCTATTGCATTACACCCCAACAACTCATTAGGCCCGTTTTAAAGTCGCCATAATCATCAGTGAGGTTTGCTGTAAAATCTGGTCCGAGACCTGTAGTCTCTCAGTGTTAAAGAGTCGTGCTACTTTGCACATCACTCTTGGCACGCTCATCAGCCTTCTCATTTGCTTACGAGCATGAAATATTAAACTTTGGGACACGAATTTTTCGATTTATTATTGATAGTACCGCACTTCAAATAATTTAGCAACGTCATCAATGTACCAGGTTCTGACTGTAAAATACACATGCTAACGATAAGACTTATCTGTATCACCTCCAATTTGTCGTGTAGTTGCTTGTATTAGGTTATCCACGATAGCATCAAGCATGGGTGTTACTGGACTATTTAATCTAGTTCGCCCCATGTACGTAAAGACACCACTTTCATATATAGTAGGGGTACTAGAATCGATGCAAGTTAGATTGCGCACAATTTTTTGCAAGTACGCATGCAGTGGAGATCGTGATCGACAAAACTTTATGTGTATGTATCATTACAAAGACTACAATCATACGGGTTAGAACCTTGAAGGTCTTCATGGTATGTGACGGGTATAGAGATAAAAGAAGACAGTAAATGAGGACCGAAAGAAAACACTGAAGGCATCGATGGACGAGATAGATGCGCACATCAAGAAATGTTTTTTGGCATGTGTGTTTATACAACTATAACTTGACTTGTTATATTTATGCGTATGTATAATATTGCGCGACTTGCCTATACTATATAATAATCTACCGCAGGCCAAACGTAAAAACAAGACTTCGATGAGGTGAAGCCTGCAAGGATGCAGTATCCTCCTTCAACCACGAAATGGCCGAGATGCTGATGCTTTTGTGTCTGGTAGACAAGGACATTGAGTTTGAAGTCTCTCCCATAGAAGCTGACCAGCAACTCCTGGCATTGCAGCTGCAAGGTACCATCGACCATATTATTGACTTGTAAAAAATACGGCCTCCGGTCAGTCTAAAATATCAAGATCAATTGAGATAATACATTGGTTTTTTATTTGTATTTTAAATAATTTAGTACAAGCTCTTTTTTCCAATATTTCCAAAGTGTTCTAAATTCACTTTGATGGCTCCAATAGCCTGAGTATTTGGTATGACTCATCTACTTGGACCTATTTGAGACATTAGTAGATGTAGGATATTATAAACTAAATTTTATAATCTCCGAACTACTACTTATAGATTTTGGTCCTCCCGCCAATCTCCAAAATACAATAAGTCTTTTTTCTTTTTTTTAACTTTTCTTCAGATGGAACTATATTTATATCAGCTAATGTATTGACGTGACTTACGTTAATATGTCTATTTACAAATTAGGCAAGTGGTCATGAACACTTAGTACTTCTAGTGAAAATTATTCAATAAAGAACAGCTAGAGGTACGCCCTGTGTGATCGAGGATATTTAGGCTCTTAACAAGAGGCAGTCCCGATCATTCTTACACAAGCTACCACTGCTAAATCCTAACTGACTAAATTGTATTTTAGTTTAATATAGTTTGAAACCTAGTAATTTCCATCGAAGTTTACATATTTTTTTCAGTTATTTAGTAGTTACAGTAGTGTACTGCTTCTAGACTGTCTGACATCGATTTACTATCCAGCAAATACTATGGCTAAGGGTACTTCTAAAGGCAAGGGAGCCGCTAGCTCTAGGCCTGCTAAGCCTGCCGAGGTTCCTGAGGTCCCTGTGGAAACACCTAGCCTGTCTGGAGTTGAGCCTGCCGAGGATACTGTTGGGGAAGCAAATTCTGAGGTTGGTACAGAGGATTATTCTGAGGATGACTCGTCGGATCCTAAAGCCTTGGAAGAAGAGGTATCTACTACCGCGGAAAGGCTCGCCAGCGTCCGTGTATCACCTAGGAGTGAAGCTCAGGACCCCAGCTTGCCCCCTGACCACGTGCCGTCAAATAATGGGGATAAACGTCGAAAGGCTGGAAAATTCGTGGATACGAATGTCGGGGGCATTATAACTCCACATCTAAAGGACACTCCAGCACAAATCCGGCGTGAAAAGGAAGTATTGGACCTGTCCGAAAATTTCGGTTTCGCCATCGATGGAGAAGCCATTCTATTCAGCTCAAATCTTGGGGCCGAAGCTGAGGACGCCATAACTCGACAACGAGTGGTTGGATCCTCTCAATCTCGACGCCAATTGAACCGCACTGAAGCGCTCTTGAAGGAGCTAGCGGCAGTAGCAGTTGTGGACCCCTCTATCGTGTCCCACTTGGCTGATATTCTTCCTATACCGAAGAAGAAGAAAAATTGGGGCCGAGTTTCGAACCCGAGACCTACTGGTTTACCAGCCAGTATGTTTACCTACTAAGCCAGTTACCACTGGCGAGAGAGAAAATATTTCAAAATTTAATCTCTATAGCTCTGATGCTACCATTGACCATCCTCTTGACAAACCTAACCCTGTCAGAGGATATGATCGTATGGAACTCGATGAGGCTTACCATCCTCGTAATATCGACCCTCATTTGCCAACCAACCCTGGTGATCACGATTTTGGCAATCGCTACACCAGTACCTCGTTAAAGAGTTCTCGCTCTAATCCTGAGGATGAGGAAGTGAGAACCAGACATACTCGTCTCAGGCTATTACGCTCTGGTATGCAAGTCCTTGAGGACCGTCTATTGAATGACTCTGACCTTGACGATAGGAAAGCGGATAACATTCGCTATCTAATCGATAACAAGAGAAAGGAAATAGACACCATCTTGGCACTAGCAGCCCGTAGCACTGAGCATGAGCCTCGTGAACACTTAGAACCAAGCTTTATAAAGCAGCTAGGTAACGCGCAGGCTGAGGTCGATTTCTCTACTAATGAGAGTACAGTGGAGACACTGAAGGCCTTCGACCAACTTAAGGAGTCTGCCAGCCTTAATGATAAGCAGATGATGAATGCCTTTATTCATTTCTGTGAGCTAGGTGAATGGCGAACTATCTTGAAGGCTCATGAGCCCAACTGGAAAGCCCCTACCCTGGCACCAGTTGCGTGATAATATACTTAACACCTTTTTTTTGAAGATGCACGTGACCGTGAACTTCTAGAGTCTCGCAAGTTCTTTGCAAACGATACCACTATTCGAGGTGCTCTAGCTCATATGACACATAAGAATACTCGGATGGGTGGTCGTACCTATACTGGCGAATATTTATTATTTTGTCAGATGATGGAGACTCTGGGAGCTAACCTCTTTAAGAAAGTCAATGATGACATCATCGCCTATGGTGATTTGCGATCTATGCCTTGGTCTGTCTTTGAGAAGATAGTACACAAGCATACCAATTCCTCTACTAGAGTACTTAGTACCACGAGCTACACCCAGCCCACTAAGCGAAATGCAGTAGAGACTAATACTGCGCGTAGTACTAAGAAACCTCACACTACTACTGGAGGGGGGTACTGGCTCTACTTCTACCGAACCGAAAGGTGATAAGAAGGTGAGAGCGCCTTGCAAGAAGTGTGGTTACAACCTCACAAAACGTAATGGCAAGTGGAATGATAGACACGACCCTGTTAAGTGTGCACCAGGCAAGCCAGATTTTGGACACTATATGAAAGAGTGTACTACTTGCAAGGGTACTAACGGTTGGCACAAAGAGGATTGCAAGGACTTACCGGACGTCCAAGTTAAGCACTGACAGTACCATATGTGCGCACTAGAGCAAGATTATGAGAAAATGTTCAATAAAATCTATACCAAAGGAGATGAACGTATCTTTCAAACAGTTTTCGTAAATGGAGAAAAAAAAGTTATGGCACTATTTGATCCAGGGGCTGAAGTCTCTGCTATCTCACGCCGAGTAGCCTACGCTACAGATATGGCTGTCCATAACGAAACAACTGATTTAATCTTGGGAAATGGCAAAGTTACTACTTGCAAACAAGCCATAGACTATGCACACATAATGCTGTCAGATAGAAGAGAAGTGAAGACTCACCTAATCGTTACTGACATGTCTCAGAAATACGATTTTATTATAGGTATGACTGATCTTCTCAGTTTAGGTATAACACTCACTGGTCTGCCTAATGGGCTGGACCCGAATAAAGATCAGTCAGATGATAATATGTTAAACAGATGATAATATGTTAAAGATACCTAAATCTCCGGAAGGTGAAGCAAAGGATATGATTCCGCACTTCACCGATATAATTATGGACTTAATTATACAAAACAGGAAGATTGCAATAACTGACTGGTGTATGTTTAAGTTCTCTAATGGGTACGTTAGACTTGACTTAACAAACGTCGACTTCTCTAAGTTAAAGTGTTCTTCACATAACTACGTGAGTTGGAGACACAAAGACGTTGTCAAAACCCAAATCGAAGATTGGTTAAAAACAGGGTCTAATTGAAATCAATTATGATGCAACCCCAGTTAACTTAGCTCTCTTAGCGGTCGATCAATATAAATCTGATGGAACGTTTAGTAAAACAAGAGTAGTACTAGACCTGTCGCCAATCAACAAACTAATTCCGCAACATAGTTTTCCCTTACCTAAGATAAGCGAGATACTACGCAAAATGGAGGGTGCGACTATCTTTTCCAAGATAGACTTAAAAGCTGCATTCCATCAACTACAAATATATCAGCCTCATAGGAAATACTTTTCCTTTACTTGGCAAGGTAAGAAGTACCAGTTTAAAGGTGCACCTGAAGGCTTACACATGTTACCTTCTTTCTTCCAACAAGTTATGATGGAACTATTTGCGGACCTGTCGTATAACATTTCAGTCTATTTAGATGATATAGTTATCTTTACAAAGACAGCACATGAACATGCTAAACTCGTTAAAGAAGTCTTAAAGCGACTTAATCATGCTAAACTTAAGATTAACGAAGACAAGTGTTCTTTTGCTAAAGATACTATACACTTACTTGGCTACAAAGTATCTGCAGCAGGGGTAGAAATTGATCCTGGCAAGAAACAGTTTCTGTTGGATTTATCAACACCAATTACTGGAAGAGATGTGAACTCTGTGTGTGGGTTTGTTAACTTCTTCTCGGATTCGGTACCGCATCTTTCTCATTACTTAAAGCCTTTCAGTCACCTACGGCTGCACAAAGGACCTTTGGGAAAGCTTTGGACTAAAGAATGTGATGATGCATTTAAACTAGTCAAAAGTAAAGTAATGGACGCACCCATCATGCAGTACCCTGTGGATGGTGTCCCATTCCAAGTAGCAACCGACGCTTCAGATCGAGCGGTGGGTGGAGTGCTTTACCAAACGATAAATGGTAAACCGCGCTACATACAATTCTTTAGCAAGAGTTATAATAAGAGTCAACGGAATTACCCTACCGTTAAACAAGAGCTCCTTGCTATAGTTACTGCGCTAAGACAGTTTAAAGACTACCTTTATGGAAGTTGCTTTACTGTCGCCTGTGATCAAAAGTCTTTAACATACTTAAAAGATATGAACCCTGATTCACAGTTGGTGAGCCGCTGGCATGACATTATTGCCAAGTTCGCTTTTAATATAACACACATACCAGGAATACATAACCATCTTCCTGACATGCTCTCTCGACTTGTGCCCGACTACTACAGAAAACAGTCAAGGAGTTATTAGCAACCGATTGGATGCTAAATAAGAAATGGTTTAACCTCGCTCAATCACGATGGGGTCCATTTACTGTTGATATGTTCGCCGCAGAACATAACAAACAGGTTTCTGAATATAGGTCGTTGACTCATCCTAAAGGTGATGCATTTCAGCTTGACTTATCAAAGCATAATGCGTGGGCTAACCCACCTTGTCAACTTATCGCACAGTTGTTAAATTATGTTAATATTACTAAATCTACCATTACGCTGTGTTGTCCCTTACGTAACTCCGACCCATGGATACGTGATTTAATTAATATGATTCAAGACGAACCTATTTATGTCGACCGTGAAACCGACACGTTCTTGTATCAGGGATCCTATTCTATTAAGAAGACGCCTTGGAAACACACCATTGTTTGTCGCATCGGTCCTGCAGGTACCACTAAGTGGAAACCCTCAACCGAATTCTTAGCTAAACTAGAGGAGTCTAAAGAGTTTGAACAAAAGCTCAAGACTCGTACAACACATGCACCCAACAAGATTGCAGTCGAGGTAATGCCGATTGAAACGGCATTAGATCGTAAAAAACATGGAACTAGCTAAGGCCATGGATCAAAGACTCAAAACTCTAAGAGAACCTGAAGCTCGCACTCAACTATTTAAAGCGCTGCTTAAAGAACAGCCAGGAGTTGCGAAACAACTGAAGAAGATACTTCAACAATCCAATATTGTCAATTATGTATCTCAGGAGTCTACCCTCCTGATACTGAGGTTGCCCTTTCCAACAGGACTATGGTTCATCCAGCCAGCGTTACGCAGAATCTGACTGACTTAGAGGAGCTCGAAAGTAGAGTTAAAATTATACATAATTTAACGCATCGAGCATATGAGCATACTTATAAAATGGCTATTCGTGTAGGGCTTGATCACCCGGCGCTGAAAGAAACCATACGTGAAGTATACCGACGCTGTACTGATTGTGAAAAGAACCAGATCAAGCGATACGGTTGGGCACCCCTAAAAAAAGTGTGACAGAAGACCAACCGATGCGCCGAGTCATAGTTGATTTGGTTAAACTCCCGCGATCCAAGCATACTGGCGATGTATATATCTGTCATTTCTTATGTGTGGCTTCGGGCTATAACTTGCTTTATGCAATACCGAACAAACGTCCACAAACAGTGGCAGAATTATGCTATCATGTCTTTAATGACTTCGGTTTCCCCCGAGTACTATGTTCTGATAACGGTAGTGAGTTTTGTACCGACGTAATGGAGGCACTTATACTCGTATCAGGCATGACCCATAGGCGTGGTGTTCCTTACAAACCTCAAACGCAGGGTGCAAATGAGACACGTCATAGAGAACTTAAGAAACTCTTGCGTACCGCACTAGACGACGTTGAGGATATGTGGCCTTATCATTTGAAATGGGTTCAGACTCAAATGAATAACTGCATGAATCCTCAAACTGGAACACTCCCGTTTCACTATTTCTTTGGCCGCTATAGTGAATTACAAGCAACGTTTGATAAAACTGCGCCCCCCGTGGCTACAAAAGATCGAGCATATGCAGAACGTTGTTTACCCCTGTTTACTCGAGCACAAGAATGCGTCCTACTTAAAGCGTATGACCGATGGAATAACACTAAGAACATTGTTCAGTTCAAAGTCGGCGATTACGTTAACATTATAAATCGAAACGCCAACGTTACCGAACTCTCTTCTAAGACGATAGGACCTTTTGTTATTTCCTACCATGATGAGAAGAGTGATACTTACGAAGTGAATAACATTGATGGTACTAGCGCAACCAATCTAGGCACTCACCGTATCCCTACCTCCGAACTCTCATTCGCTCGCTCATTTGATTCTGATGTACCAGTTATGGAGTCACAAGTCAAAGATATAATTGACAAAACATCCGAAGACGGTTACACTTACTACAAGACCCGTTTCATGGATGGGACAGTAGCTTGGCTAACCTCCGATGCATTTCGTGAATCTCGCGACTTTCTTCGTATCTTTAATAAGAAATGGAATAAGCGTTTACATAAGAACACACGAGATAAACGAAAAGGGTTTCCTCAGGTGACTACAAACCCTGACGGATCTGAAATTCCCTATTTGCCACCTACTTCCTACGTGACTAAACTTTCTGATCTGCTTACCAACAGTGCAGAAAATTGTTCAAACTTACTTACTAATGAAGAACAGCCTTTGGCTATTACCTTACCAAATAATAAACGTAAGGCGCCTACATCGGAAATGGTTACTGGACCAAATACTAAACGACATAGAGTACAACATGAGTCTTGAACTCGTACATATAGGCACATACTTACTCGATAAGTCATGACCGAAACCGTTTTTACTTTGGTTTTCGCTTTACCAACTAGATCGTATCTTAACGTACGTTCGTAGTTCTAAAAGCTACTGGGGGCTATGTAGAAATACGGCCTCCGGTCAGTCTAAAATATCAAGATCAATTGAGATAATACATTGGTTTTATTTGTATTTTAAATAATTTAGTACAAGCTCTTTTTCCAATATTTCCAAAGTGTTCTAAATTCACTTTGATGGCTCCAATAGCCTGAGTATTTGGTATGACTCATCTACTTGGACCTATTTGAGACATTAGTAGATGTAGGATATTATAAACTAAATTTTATAATCTCCGAACTACTACTTATAGATTTTGGTCCTCCCGCCAATCTCCAAAATCCAATAAGTCTTTTTTTCTTTTTTTTAACTTTTCTTCAGATGGAACTTTATTTATATCAGCTAATGTATTAACGTGACTTACGTTATTATGTCTATTTACAAATTAGGCAAGTGGTCATGAACATTTAGTACTTCTAGTGAAAATTATTCAATAAAGAACAGCTAGAGGTACGCCCTGTGTGATCGAGGATATTTAGGCTCTTGACAAGAGGCAGTCCCGATCATTCTTACACAAGCTACCACTGCTAAATCCTAACTGACTAAATTGTATTTTAGTTTAGTATAGTTTGAAACCTAGTAATTTTCCATCGAAATTTACACTACCGCTCGAAGTCTGGTATGACTGTGAGTAAGTTTTGTTTATGTTTAGATTGGCATAATGTAAACTATAAGCACAGAACCCTTTGTCTACAAAGTGCCTATGAATTTAAAAGGTGGTTAGATGATGTATGTACACTCACAACGAACGAAGTGGCGGTGACGAAGTTTATGTTCTTTTGTCAACCCGTGTTCATTGTCTGAGAGTACATTTAGTGACCAACGATTTGCAAAGTACTATACACTGGGGTATGCATGGACAAAATAATCTTAGGAATGATGTTTAGGACATTCGTGAGAAACCATGGTCCAATATATGGAGTAGACGTATTGGTCTACCACCAATTTCATGGACATCAACTAGAGTCGAGTCAGATGTTGAGAGCTTTAATAAAATATTACTCCTAGCACTCCTAGCTTTATGTGCCTATTGAATTTTCACTCGAACAACAAAGCAGCGGACTGGCGGGTATAAAGCAATTTTAAATTGTTAGACATCTGGCCATGATCCTCGAGTAGAAGAAAAATATAAATAGAACCAAAATATAAGGGATCGAACGAATTAACCTGGCTCATGCTACTAGTTATTAACCAAGAATAGTCAAGCGTTGCCAATAACTAATAAGGGTGTATGCTACTGACAACTTAAAGACAATATGTCTTGTGAGCTAGTGTGACCTAAATACTTTGTTTATCAGATTAAATATCTAGAAATCAATATGTTATAATGTATCAAGCAAAGGTTAGCAAGGTACTGTCTCCTGTACAATTCACCCTTCAATGGAATGCTATCCGTAGCTTTCAATAGAGCAGAATTTATATAGTCTTTAAAGATTTTACAATGAAAATAATGATCGCTCCCAGTGGTTACGAACGCTGTTCAATTCGGTTGAAGCGAAGAATATTATCACACCGCATTTGTAGAGAGAGCTGCGATTGGCGGAATATACAGGTGTACATGCTGCAAAGTCTCAACTTGGCTATTTTCACAATGTTCGATTGAGAAAGGGTAACCGAACCGACAGCCTACTTGACACAACTATCAGCGTACGTGTAGCCCCTAAGAACGCGTCAAAACCCCAATTCAAAACATAAAACCGCAGAATCATTACGTTCTGAGTTTTTTTCTGATTTTGGAGTCATTAGATATATTAGCGGTAGAACCGATGAGTTACAAACCGGGGACCTCGCGTGTGAGAGAGAAATGCGAGTGAAAATACAAATCTAGTGAATTAGTAATCACAAATAAAGACTCAATTTGGTTCTCTCATACTAGGGGCTTTTCCTAGCTGAGATAATAGTACTTGAAAAGAGGCCAATTGTTTCTTTTGGTCGTACTGTAAACCGATGTAGGACTATACTACAGTTGTCGATGTCTAGTAATAAGTGTGCTATGTATTTCAATATATATTAAATTGCGCTTGTAAACAAAATAAGTAAGTTAGCTTACGACTCAGGTCTTAATAGCTTTAAAGCTACTAGTCAAAAAGTGAGGCTAGACGGGGTTTCGCCTAGATATTAATAACGGTCACCCCGTTTGACAGTTGTGTTGGCTATGCACTATTGCGCTTTGCCAGTCGCTTCCGATGAAACGGATTTTGTCCTTTTAAGGAAAGTACACATTGTCCAGGGTTTCAGCTTAATTGATCATTTAAGAAACATATATATATATATATATATATATACGTTCCGTCCCAGGTTGGCGTGGCATTCCCTAATGGCGACCCGAGGCTGGTCCTGAGTTATCATTGATTGGTTTGTTAAGAAACCAAGTCAATAGAATTTTAGGCTGTAAACCCTAGGGTTATTATTATAAAATAAAAACTTTGTTTCCAGCCTTCAGCCTGTATCCTATGAGTCATCTCAATATAGGATGTTATAGAGGAAAGCCATTGTTTACCATCTTTTAGTATCTTAAGATACATAAAATTGTTAAATACCACCTAGTAAAACCTCTACCTTAAATGCGACGCTGTGTATATTAATATCCTATTTTTATATACTTGCGTATTATATATGATTTGATACTCCGTGACCTGCTATGATTACAGTACATTACAACTATTCTCTGTACCCAACATATTAGCAATATCCTTACTTAGATAAATCAAACAAAGACAGAGTTCGCACGACAAAAAAGACAACAAGTGAGCAAGAATCTTGACCTACTGGATAAACACGAGTGTAATACTCCAATACAAGAAATCAAACAAAAACGGGTGCCCATGAGCGGTGACGGGAATGCAACAAGAGAACTAACAATAAACTATCAACAGGCTAAGAACAACAAGCAGCCGGAACGAAAAACAAAGCAAAGAAGAAGCCGCTCCTCAATTCGTGATACGCTACTTAAGAAAAACAAGAAAGTAAATATCAGGGATTTTTTGTTGTGTGTAAAAGTGTCTGGACGAAACCCGACATAAGTGTCATCGTGATATATTTATCAATAGTGAGAAGCCCTCGACGTCAAGGCACATCAGAGGAACGACGAGAAGCGATGAAGAAGCCCTCATCATGATTCGCTATCCAAAAATAACAAGAAAGTAAATATCAGGCGTTTCTTTTTGTGTTTAAGTCTGGGTGAAACCAGACATAAGTGTCATCGTGATAAATTTATCAATGGTGGAAAGTCCTCAACATCTGAAAATTAAACCGAAATGTCAATGTGATTGATGTCATTGTGATTTGTTACAACACTTACATCATGTAAAATAATACACCTCACAACACACTAGAGAGTTTGAAGTAAGCAGATTGCAGAGACGCCAATAGTGAATAGGTTATGACACTCCCTAAGTAGTTTATATTACGTCACCTGACAACCATAATAAAGCTATATCAGAGAACAACTCGCCTTGGGAACAAACAATGTCAATTCACACCAGAAGAAAGACGAGAAGCGAAGACAAAGCTGTGTTGTGTGTAAAAGAGTGTTGGGGCGAAACCGGACAAAAGTGACATCGTGATATATTTATGAATGTTGGAAAGTCCTCAACATATGAAAACTAAACAGAAATGTCAATGTAATTGATGTCATTGTGATTTGTTACAACGCTGACATCTTAGAAGATAATACACTTCACAACACACTAGAGAGTTTTAAGTAAGCACATCACTGAGACACCAATAATGAATAGGTCATAACACTCCCTAGAAGTTTATATTACATCACCGATAACCATAATAAGGCGATATCAGAGAACAACTCGCCTTGATGGCAACAAACAATCCAAGGCACATCATAGGTAGAATCAGATCAATGGAACACTCTAAAAAAGAGCATTAGAAATGAATCGGATCAAGAAGACATCACAGTACTCTATGGAACAACTGTATTCTTCAAAGAATAGAAGACAAACCATTGTGACATTACGGAGGGCCTGGTGTGGGTGGATAAGAGACATCAGACGTGTATTAAATGCTACATCGGCTGAGCAAAAACAACAACCAGATAATCTAGGGCAAAACCCGATAGTCTAGAGCATCAGATTTCTACACAGGCAAATACATAGGCAATTGATGACTTATGCAATCATAAAATAGGCTCTAAAGAATCAGATTAAGTGTGCAAAGTACTTAAAGACGATCTAGATAGGAAGTCATGATAATAAATAAAGTCAACTTTATGTCAAAAAGCCTACAAGTCTAAGACATCAGGAATAAGAAACCAAGTGACATACGATCGAATGATCAAGAAAGGGTAAGAACTATAAGTTTAATATACTTGGGATATGAATCAAACTTACATCAGAAAACTAGATACATAAAAAAACCAATACACTCAGAATACGTAGACAATTTGTACACAGAAGAATACATATCAAACATATACAAGCACATAGATGTACCACCACAACATATACATGTAAGTAGTTATCATAGACAAAATTACAACCAACAACAATCTGATCAAGTATAAGAGAAGTTATATAACTAATAAATATATAAACAAATATACAACCAGTCAAAGCATATCTACAATATATATAACTAATATATATATATATATATATATATATATATATATATATATATATATATATATATATATATGTGTGTGTGTGTATACCCAAATATAATAAACTTATAGTAGTTATAAAAGAACGGTAAGACAACGAACAAAAATCTAATCAAGTATACGAAATACTAAGATGATCAATGTAGATTGAAGAGAAAATCAATGTGAAATGTCAGAATATAACGATTAGTGATCTGACTACAATGAACTACGAGTGAATGACTAATATATAAATACAAAGACTCTCAGTAATCTGTATAAGTACGGAACAAATAGGCACAGTGTCTTCACAACAACTGCGGACACCAAGGAGTAACACTATTAGTGGCAATAATCATAAAAAAACTGGGGTAAACATACACATAAAATCACAGACGAGTATACAGCATACTATTGTTGGTCAGTGACCATTACATCAGTTTGATACGGGACCAGACATCAACATAGTTCGGTTGGGACCGAACATCACAGTGAGAACAACACCACAACAGTTCAGTATATGACCGAACACCCATACAATGCGTCATCACATGTCAAATCAAGGCTGAATCTCATATGAGAAAATAGACATAGCTAAGACATCATACGACAAAGAAAACTCACAGCACATATGAAATATACATAGCTAAGTTCACACGTGACGAATTAGGTTTGTAAACAAACAACAAGAACATATTCCCAATCACAGGAAGGAACACAACAAGCTGCTGATCAACACGTATCGAGAAAAAAAAATCCACGGAATTGCAGCAAAGCGTTATAACAACAAAGGTAGGTAAAAGAAGTCAAATTTTATTTTTGTTTTTTTAACAAGTTATCAGCAAAGACAAGGGGAGTGAAGCATCTATTCGTAACGAATATAACACAAGTCTTTACTAATAACTTGCAACACATACACCAACACAGACAACCCAAGATGCCGATAGCAACCAGGAAAGTAGTGTATGATGGAGGCGGAATGGCACCAACATGCATGGCATGGACAGGGAGTAGCCTAGTAGGGGAACTGACCCCAGGTTGTAGCTCGAGTCAACGTCCACCTAACAGGGTACCACTTTAGGCGCCAGCAATGCATTTAGAAATAGACAAGAGCATTTGCCATGAAAATTACTTCCTGGTCACTTCCTCATTTTAGAAATAGATAAGAGCATTGTCGTGGAAATTACTTCCTGGTCACTTACCTATTTTAGAAATAGACAAGAGCATTGTTCTGGAAATTACTTCTTGGTCAGTATGTTCATATCCAAACTAGTGGCAACAGAACCTGTAGCTATCGCGAGTCTATACAAGATGTGAGTAGGGGTTTATGATCAGGTACCTGAGCGTCGCATGCCTCTGGTAGACACAGACCTCGGAAAGAAATACGATCAAGCCATCAATGCGTGTAGTGACGACGCGGAGGATGAAGTAGCTATATTTAGTCAGTACATTATGTAGTGAGCTAGAAATCATGCGTTTACGATTCGACGATAAGGATAGTGAACCAGCATTATTTAAACTACTAAAGACCTCAAAATTTCCGAAGTTACTGTTAGAATTTATTCCAAAATGGAAATCTGTGGAAGACAATATACAGTTTCCTATGCAATGCATATAGTTGTTCTTAGCTAAATCAATGCCACAATTGCGTCAATATCCAGTACTAGTGAGATATCTATTAGATTTCACTGATGCAACTAAGAAGACCAAGCTATTCAATGAAATACGTGACTCAGAGACGTAAATCACAAAGCACTACACTGATCCAGAGCAAATCAATAGAACCATTATTGATGGACTCAGACATCACCAGATAAACAATCTGTTAGAGAAGATTCTCAATGCCATGGAGAACACCTGAACGTGGAAGAAAACACGGAACATATGCCTCTGGTCAGTCTACAATATCAAGATCAAATGAGATAACGCATTGGTTTTATTTTTGTATTTAAAATAATTTAATACTATTTCTTTTTCCAATATTTCCAAAGTGTTCTAAATTCACTTTGATGGCTCCAATAGCCTGAGTATTTGGTATGGCTCATTTACTTGGACCTATTTGAGACGATAGTAGATGTAGGATATTATAAACTAAATTTTATAATCTCTGAACTACTGCTTACAGGTTTTGGTTTTCCCGCCAATCTCCAAAATCCAATCAGTCTTTTTCTTTTTTAACTTTTCTTCAGATGGAACTTTATTTATATTAGCTAATGTATTAACTTGACTTACGTTCTTATGTCTATCTACAAATTAGACTTATGGTCATGAACACTTAGTATTTCTAGTGAAAATTATTCAATAAAGAACAGCTAGAGGTACGTCCTGTGTGATCGAGGATATTAAGGCTCTTACCAAGAGGCAGTCCCGATCATTCTTACACAAGTTACCACTGCTAAACCCTAGCTGACTTAAATTGTATCTTAGTTTATATAATATAGTTTAAAATATAGAGATATCCATCGAAGTTTACATGCAGGTGTTAGAGGAGCGATACAGGAACACGGACAAAGAGCCAATACATATGCAACTCGTCAAGGTAGCCAAATACAAGGCATTCATGTACTATGAACTGCAGGACAAAGTATACGCAATCATTAAAGCAGACAAACTGCTTGATGAAAGTGACAGTTATCATATATAAAACAGAATATGTTCTATTCTCATACTTAAGCATCCATAAGAGCGGCCGCAAAGGTACAGGCAGACAGGTCATTCAGAGACCGTAAGAGATACCATTCGAATGCACATCAAGCAACGAACACGGCCACTCACAGCCCAACACAGATCGCAGTACCATCCGTCCATAAACGTCACAGACCATACAATGGCATACCGAGACAGCCCAATGCAAATGAACAATCCCAAGATAAGAAAGGGGGCGGGCAAAGCACGTGCATGTCTCTATTGTAAGGTATCACCAGCCTCACATCGCTTTAGCCAATGTCCTCTGAAGGCTGCAAATCAATATTAGCTCAAAATAATTATAGACTTTAGGGCACTGAATTTACAAACATAAGGTACTGGTACCGCACTTTATATTTTTTTTGCAACGTCATCACAATACCAAGTTCTGACAGTAAAATTCGTGCACACTCTTATCTTTAAGTTGATCATACACACTATTTGGTAGATAATTCGTGCATTATGTGTGATGTTAAGAGCCCTAGTCGTAGACGTAGTGGCCAAAAAAGCAGAAGCTGAAGTTTGTACCTAGGTGTGCTTGCGGCCTACGTGATTTTCTTGAAGATTTTAATCGTAAAATCTCCTTACCGAAAGGGAACGATCGTTTACAAAATCACACAATCGAAGATGCACGCGCATGCTAATTGTTGCGCATACTACAGCCTCTTATAACTGATGCGGATATAATACGTGAATTAGCTAAAAGAGAAGGAAAGGGCAAGACCAACAATAAGTACGTCGATGCTAAACACTTTAGACTATCACAACTGCATTTTAAGGGGCATTGTGCAACACTTCATCCTGACATATATCAAGTACCAGGTAACCATTTAGAGAATTGCAATGGACGAGAGCGTTCGTTTTTCATCTGGGAATTTGAGTACACAAACAGCATAAGTACCCAGAAGAAAGACGTGAAGGTGCACTGATGCGAAAGGCGCTTGGTGATTAGCTGAAAGCTCAAGGTGTACGCTTGACCCACCAGCAATTATCAGATATAACCCTGTATTGCGCAATATAACAAACACAACAATAAGTCAAGAAACTGTTACATCTGTATACAGAGAAGGCAAACGTGGTGCGAAATGGTTGGAGCGTTTTCAGAATTCCTCGTTGTGTAAAGAACAGACTGGGGAGCCATCATTTGCTTGCCTGAAGCTATCGGTTGCATGGTTCAACCACAATGGTAGATTGGATGCTCTTAAAATGTGGAATCAGAAGACGAGAGAAAAATGTATGGCGGAAAGACGTGCTGTAAGTAAGGCGGTGAAGTTTTCTGGTATTGGGATTTCATTCAGCGCATCTGATGCACAAAACCATTTTTGAGCCAAGTACTCTACTATTACAGGTTTTGTGGTAAACCGTGCTGGAATTACGATCCCTCGCTGTGTAACATAGGCACATAAAGCTAGGAGTAATATTTTATTAAAGCTCTCAACATCTGACTCGACTCTAGTTGATGTCCATGAAATTGGTGGTAGACCAATACGTCTACTCCATATATTGGACCATGGTTTCTCACGAATGTCCTAAACATCATTCCTAAGATTATTTTGTCCATGCATACCCCAGTGTATAGTACTTTTGCAAATCGTTGGTCACTAAATGTACTCTCAGACAATGAACACGGGTTGACAAAAGAACATAAACTTCGTCACCGCCACTTCGTTCGTTGTGAGTGTACATACATCATCTAACCACCTTTTAAATTCATAGGCACTTTGTAGACAAAGGGTTCTGTGCTTATAGTTTACATTATGCCAATCTAAACATAAACAAAACTTACTCACAGTCATACCAGACTTCGAGCGGTAGTGTAAATTTCGATGGAAAATTACTAGGTTTCAAACTATACTAAACTAAAATACAATTTAGTCAGTTAGGATTTAGCAGTGGTAGCTTGTGTAAGAATGATCAGGACTGCCTCTTGTCAAGAGCCTAAATATCCTCGATCACACAGGGCGTACCTCTAGCTGTTCTTTATTGAATAATTTTCACTAGAAGTACTAAATGTTCATGACCACTTGCCTAATTTGTAAATAGACATAATAACGTAAGTCACGTTAATACATTAGCTGATATAAATAAAGTTCCATCTGAAGAAAAGTTAAAAAAAGAAAAAGACTTATTGGATTTTGGAGATTGGCGGAGGACCAAAATCTATAAGTAGTAGTTCGGAGATTATAAAATTTAGTTTATAATATCCTACATCTACTAATGTCTCAAATAGGTCCAAGTAGATGAGTCATACCAAATACTCAGGCTATTGGAGCCATCAAAGTGAATTTAGAACACTTTGGAAATATTGGAAAAAGAGCTTGTACTAAATTATTTAAAATACAAATAAAACCAATGTATTATCTCAATTGATCTTGATATTTTAGACTGACCGGAGGCCGTATTTCTACATAGCCCCCAGTAGCTTTTAGAACTACGAACGTACGTTAAGATACGATCTAGTTGGTAAAGCGAAAACCAAAGTAAAAAACGGTTTCGGTCATGACTTATCGAGTAAGTATGTGCCTATATGTACGAGTTCAAGACTCATGTTGTACTCTATGTCGTTTAGTATTTGGTCCAGTAACCATTTCCGATGTAGGCGCCTTACGTTTATTATTTGGTAAGGTAATAGCCAAAGGCTGTTCTTCATTAGTAAGTAAGTTTGAACAATTTTCTGCACTGTTGGTAAGCAGATCAGAAAGTTTAGTCACGTAGGAAGCAGGTGGCAAATAGGGAATTTCAGATCCGTCAGGGTTTGTAGTCACCTGAGGAAACCCTTTTCGTTTATCTCGTGTGTTCTTATGTAAACAGGATCAATTTC
The DNA here is from genome assembly GCA_001586965.3 of Sphaeroforma sirkka. Classification (NCBI taxonomy): domain Eukaryota; class Ichthyosporea; order Ichthyophonida; genus Sphaeroforma; species Sphaeroforma sirkka. The sequence continues at coordinate 5,523 of LUCW03001886.1, read as the reverse complement.
TACCCCTGCTGCAGATACTTTGTAGCCAAGTAAGTGTATAGTATCTTTAGCAAAAGAACACTTGTCTTCGTTAATCTTAAGTTTAGCATGATTAAGTCGCTTTAAGACTTCTTTAACGAGTTTAGCATGTTCATGTGCTGTCTTTGTAAAGATAACTATATCATCTACATAGACTGATACGTTATACGACAGGTCCGCAAATAGTTCCATCATAACTTGTTGGAAGAAAGAAGGTAACATGTGTAAGCCTTCAGGTGCACCTTTAAACTGGTACTTCTTACCTTGCCAAGTAAAGGAAAAGTATTTCTATGAGGATCATATATCTGTAGTTGATGGAATGCAGCTTTTAAGTCTATCTTGGAAAAGATAGTCGCACCCTCCATTTTGCGTAGTATCTCGCTTATCTTAGGTAAGGGAAAACTATGTTGCGGAATTAGTTTGTTGATTGGCGACAGGTCTAGTACTACTCTTGTTTTACTAAACGTTCCATCAGATTTATATTGATCGACCGCTAAGAGAGCTAAGTTAACTGGGGTTGCATCATAATTGATTTCAATTAGACCCTGTTTTAACCAATCTTCGATTTGGGTTTTGACAACGTCTTTGTGTCTCCAACTCACGTAGTTATGTGAAGAACACTTTAACTTAGAGAAGTCGACGTTTGTTAAGTCAAGTCTAACGTACCCATTAGAGAACTTAAACATACACCAGTCAGTTATTGCAATCTTCCTGTTTTGTATAATTAAGTCCATAATTATATCGGTGAAGTGCGGAATCATATCCTTTGCTTCACCTTCCGGAGATTTAGGTATCTTTAACATATTATCATCTGTTTAACATATTATCATCTGACTGATCTTTATTCGGGTCCAGCCCATTAGGCAGACCAGTGAGTGTTATACCTAAACTGAGAAGATCAGTCATACCTATAATAAAATCGTATTTCTGAGACATGTCAGTAACGATTAGGTGAGTCTTCACTTCTCTTCTATCTGACAGCATTATGTGTGCATAGTCTGGCTTGCTTGTTCGCAAGTAGTAACTTTGCCATTTCCCAAGATTAAATCAGTTGTTTCGTTATGGACAGCCATATCTGTAGCGTAGGCTACTCGGCGTGAGATAGCAGAGACTTCAGCCCCGGATCAAATAGTGCCATAACTTTTTTTCTCCATTTACGAAAACTGTTTGAAAGATACGTTCAACTCCTTTGGTATAGATTTTATTGAACATTTTCTCATAATCTTGCTCTAGTGCGCACATATGGTACTGTCAGTGCTTAACTTGGACGTCCGGTAAGTCCTTGCAATCCTCTTTATGCCAACCGTTAGTACCCTTGCAAGTAGTACACTCTTTCATATAGTGTCCAAAATCTGGCTTGCCTGGTGCACACTTAACAGGGTCGTGTCTACCATTCCACTTGCCATTACGTTTTGTGAGGTTGTAACCACACTTCTTGCAAGGCGCTCTCACCTTCTTATCACCTTTCGGTTCGGTAGAAGTAGAGCCAGTACCCCTCCAGTAGTAGTGCGAGGTTTCTTAGTACTACGCGCAGTATTAGTCTCTACTGCGTTTCGCTTAGTGGGCTGGGTGTAGCTCGTGGTACTAAGTACTCTAATAGAGGAATTGGTATGCTTGTGTACTATCTTCTCAAAGACAGACCAAGGCATAGATCGCAAATCACCATAGGCGATGATGTCGTCATTGACTTTCTTAAAGAGGTTAGTCCCAGAGTCTCCATCATTTGACAAATTAATAAATATTCGCCAGTATAGGTACGACCACCCATCCGAGTATTCATATGTGTCATATGAGCTAGAGCACCTCGAATAGTGGTATCGTTTGCAAAGAACTTGCGAGACTCTAGAAGTTCACGGTCACGTGCATCTTCAAAAAAAAGGGTGTTAAGTATATTATCACGCAACTGGTGCCAGGGTAGGGCTTTCCAGTTGGGCTCATGAGCCTTCAAGATAGTTCGCCATTCACCTGGCTCACAGAAATGAATAAAGGCATTCATCATCTGCTTATCCTTAAGGCTGGCAGACTCCTTAAGTTGGTCGAAGGCCTTCAGTGTCTCCACTGTACTCTCATTAGTAGAGAAATCGACCTCAGCCTGCGCGTTACCTAGCTGCTTTATAAAGCTTGATTCTAAGTGTTCACGAAGCTCATGCTCAGTGCTACGGGCTGCTAGTGCCAAGATGGTGTCTATTTCCTTTCTCTTGTTATCGATTAGATAGCGAATGTTATCCGCTTTCCTATCGTCAAGGTCAGAGTCATTCAATAGACGGTCCTCAAGGACTTGCATACCAGAGCGTAATAGCCTGAGAGACGAGTATGTCTGGTTCTCACTTCCTCATCCTCAGGATTAGAGCGGGAACTCTCTAACGAGGTACTGGTGTAGCGATTGCCAAAATCGTGATTACCAGGGTTAGTTGGCAAATGAGGGTCGATATTACGAGGATGGTAAGCCTCATCGAGTTCCATACGATCATATCCTCTGACAGGGTTAGGTTTGTCAAGAGGATGGTCAATGGTAGCAGCAGAGCTATAGAGATTAAATTTCGAAATATTTTCTCTCTCGCCAGTGGTAACTGGCTTTAGTGGTAAACATACTGGCTGGTAAACCAGTATGTCTCGGGTTCGAAAACTCGGCCCCAAATTTTTCTTCTTCTTCGGTATAGGAAGAATATCAGCCAAGTGGGACACGATAGAGGGTCCACAACTGCTGCTGCCGCTAGCTCCTTCAAGAGCGCTTCAGTGCGGTTCAATTGGCGTTGAGATTGAGAGGATCCAACCACTCGTTGTCGAGTTATGGCGTCCTCAGCTTCGGCCCCAAGATTTGAGCTGAATAGAATGGCTTCTCCATCGATGGCGAAACCGAAATTTTCGGACAGGTCCAATACTTCCTTTTCACGCCGGATTTGTGCTGGAGTGTCCTTTAGATGTGGAGTTATAATGCCCCCGACATTCGTATCCACGAATTTTCCAGCCTTTCGACGTTTATCCCCATTATTTGACGGCACGTGGTCAGGGGGCAAGCTGGGGTCCTGAGCTTCACTCCTAGGTGATACACGGACGCTGGCGAGCCTTTCCGCGGTAGTAGATACCTCTTCTTCCAAGGCTTTAGGATCCGACGAGTCATCCTCAGAATAATCCTCTGTACCAACCTCAGAATTTGCTTCCCCAACAGTATCCTCGGCAGGCTCAACTCCAGACAGGCTAGGTGTTTCCACAGGGACCTCAGGAACCTCGGCAGGCTTAGCAGGCTCAGAGCTGGCGGCTCCCTTTGCCTTTGAAGTACCCTTAGCCATAGTATTTGCTGGATAGTAAATCGATGTCAGACAGTCTAGAAGCAGTACACTACTGTAACTACTAAATAACTGAAAATATGTAAACTTCGATGGAAATTACTAGGTTTCAAACTATATTAAACTAAAATACAATTTAGTCAGTTAGGATTTCCAGCAGTGGTAGCTTGTGTAAGAATGATCGGGACTGCCTCTTGTTAAGAGCCTAAATATCCTCGATCACACAGGGCGTACCTCTAGCTGTTCTTTATTGAATAATTTTCACTAGAAGTACTAAATGTTCATGACCACTTGCCTAATTTGTAAATAGACATAATAACGTAAGTCACGTTAATACATTAGCTGATATAAATAAAGTTCCATCTGAAGAAAAGTTAAAAAAAAAAAAAAGACTTATTGGATTTTGGAGATTGGCGGGAGGACCAAAATCTATAAGTAGTAGTTCGGAGATTATAAAATTTAGTTTATAATATCCTACATCTACTAATGTCTCAAATAGGTCCAAGTAGATGAGTCATACCAAATACTTGGGCTATTGGAGCCATCAAAGTGAATTTAGAACACTTTGGAAATATTGGAAAAAAGAGCTTGTACTAAATTATTTAAAATACAAATAAAACCAATGTATTATCTCAATTGATCTTGATATTTTAGACTGACTGGAGGCCGTATTTCTACATGTGTGCATAGTCAATGGCTTGTTTGCAAGTAGTAACTTTGCCATTTCCCAAGATTAAATCAGTTGTTTCGTTATGGACAGCCATATCTGTAGCGTAGGCTACTCGGCGTGAGATAGCAGAGACTTCAGCCCCTGGATCAAATAGTGCCATAACTTTTTTCTCCATTTACGAAAACTGTTTGAAAGATACGTTCATCTCCTTTGGTATAGATTTTATTGAACATTTTCCTCATAATCTTGCTCTAGTGCGCACATATGGTACTGTCAGTGCTTAACTTGGACGTCCGGTAAGTCCTTGCAATCCTCTTTGTACCAACCGTTAGTACCCTTGCTAGTAGTACACTCTTTCATATAGTGTCCAAAATCTGGCTTGCCTGGTGCATACTTAACAGGGTCGTGTCTATCATTCCACTTGCCATTACGTTTTGTGAGGTTGTAACCACACTTCTTGCAAGGCGCTCTCACCTTCTTATCACCTTCGGTTCGGTAGAAGTAGAGCCAGTACCCCCTCCAGTAGTAGTGTGAGGTTTCTTAGTACTACGCGCAGTATTAGTCTCTCACTGCATTTCGCTTAGTGGGGCTGGGTGTAGCTCGTGGTACTAAGTACTCTAGTAGAGAGAATTGGTATGCTTTGTACTCTATCTTCTCAAAGACAGACCAAGGCATAGATCGCAAATCACCATAGGCGATGATGTCGTCATTGACTTTCTTAAAGAGAGGTTAGCTCCCAGAGTCTCCATCATCATCTGACAAATTAATAAATATTCGCCAGTATAGGTACGACCACCCATCTGAGTATTTAGGGTTGGCGAAAGACCCGTCTGTAAAAAATATATCCTTATGAAATTTGAACATGTTATATCATTACATCTCTCGAACGGCTAATCTCAGAACCCATTTCAAGCATCTGATGGAACAATATTTTTTTCTATCATTAGGAACTGAAAATAAATCAAAGTGCCAAGCGGCGTTTAACTGTATCACGACAGCGAGATCTACGACAACCAGAGTTTCGGTTTCTACCGAAGCAACAACCCGATCTATGGGTTGATTCTCTACAGTCACTGGTTGATGATTAGTTTCACCTAAGGTACAATCGGTGTGTCGCCAGTACATTGCACTTCAAACAAAAGTTCCAATCTTCGGGCCGTGTTTAATGTGGAGTGTTGCATCTGTAACGCGCAGAGTCTCAATCTTCCTTATGCCATAGGGTGAAGTTTATCGTTGTGACATAGAAATACTATAGAATACATAGGTGGGTGTATGAAAATACTTATTTTAAATAGGGAACAATGATATGTACATTTCTTGTTTGTCAATAACACAGTCGATGTGTCATCACTCATCACTGTCAGTGGATGTGTCCTCAAAAAAATACCCTAAAAGTAAGATTCGAGAGGAGGATGTTTGTCTTGTTCAAGAAGGGTATTATTTTAAAGTAAACAAACAAACTGACGACATAAATAAATAATATTATTTATTTTGTTTTTTATAAACACAAAATATACCAAAAAAACTACTGCAAGGCCCTATTTATTA
>LUCW03001885.1:0-39002 GCA_001586965.3 Sphaeroforma sirkka | reverse complement strand
TCCAGCCAGCGTTACGCAGAATCTGACTGACCTAAAAAGTGTGACAGAAGACCAACCGATGCGCCGAGTCATAGTTGATTTGGTTAAACTCCGCGATCAAAAAACACTGGCGATGTATATCTTGTCATTTCTTATGTGGCTTCGGGCTATAACTTGCTTTATGCAATACCGAACAAACGTCCACAAACAGTGGCAGAATTATGCTATCATGTCTTTAATGACTTCGGTTTCCCCAGGGGTACTATGTTCTGATAACGGTAGTGAGTTTTGTACCGACGTAATGGAGGCACTTATACTCGTATCAGGCATGACCCATAGGCGTGGTGTTCCTTACAAACCTCAAACGCAGGGTGCAAATGAGACACGTCATAGAGAACTTAAGAAACTCTTGCGTACCGCACTTAGACGACGTTGAGGATATGTGGCCTTATCATTTGAAATGGGTTCAGACTCAAATGAATAACTGCATGAATCCTCAAACTGGAACACCACCTCGTTTTCACTATTTCTTTGGCCGCTATAGTGAATTACAAGCAACGTTTGATAAAACTGCGCCCCCGCTACCCCGTGGCTTCAAAAGATCGAGCATATGCAGAACGTTGTTTACCCCTGTTTACTCGAGCACAAGAATGCGTCCTACTTAAAGCGTATGACCGATGGAATAACACTAAGAACATTGTTCAGTTCAAAGTCGGCGATTACGTTAACATTATAAATCGAAACGCCAACGTTGCACCGAACTCTCTTCTAAGACGATAGGACCTTTTGTTATTTCCTACCATGATGAGAAAGAGTGATACTTACGAAGTGAATAACATTGATGGTACTAGCGCAAACCAATCTAGGCACTCACCGTATCCCTACCTCCGAACTCCTCATTCGCTCGCTCATTTGATTCTGATGTACCAGTTATGGAGTCACAAGTCAAAGATATAATTGACAAAACATCCGAAGACGGTTACACTTACTACAAGACCCGTTTCATGGATGGGACAGTAGCTTAGCTAACCTCCGATGCATTTCGTGAATCTCGCGACTTTCTTCGTATCTTTAATAAGAAATGGAATAAGCGTTTACATAAGAACACACACGAGATAAACGAAAAGGGTTTCCCTCAGGTGACTACAAACCCTGACGGATCTGAAATTCCTATTTGCCACCTACTTCCATACGTGACTAAACTTTCTGATCTGCTTACCAACAGTGCAGAAAATTGTTCAAACTTACTTACTAATGAAGAACAGCCTTTGGCTATTACCTTACCAAATAATAAACGTAAGGCGCCTACATCGAAATGGTTACTGGACCAAATACTAAACGACATAGAGTACAACATGAGTCTTGAACTCGTACATATAGGCACATACTTCTTACTCGATAAGTCATGACCGAAACCGTTTTTTTACTTTGGTTTTCGCTTTACCAACTAGATCGTATCTTAACGTACGTTCGTAGTTCTAAAAGCTACTGGGGGCTATGTAGAAATACGGCCTCCGGTCAGTCTAAAAAATATCAAGATCAATTGAGATAATACATTGGTTTTATTTGTATTTTAAATAATTTAGTACAAGCTCTTTTTCCAATATTTCCAAAGTGTTCTAAATTCACTTTGATGGCTCCAATAGCCTGAGTATTTGGTATGACTCATCTACTTGGACCTATTTGAGACATTAGTAGATGTAGGATATTATAAACTAAATTTTATAATCTCCGAACTACTACTTATAGATTTTGGTCCTCCGCCAATCTCCAAAATCCAATAAGTCTTTTTTTTTTTTTTTAACTTTTCTTCAGATGGAACTTTATTTATATCAGCTAATGTATTAACGTGACTTACGTTATTATGTCTATTTACAAATTAGGCAAGTGGTCATGAACATTTAGTACTTCTAGTGAAAATTATTCAATAAAGAACAGCTAGAGGTACGCCCTGTGTGATCGAGGATATTTAGGCTCTTGACAAGAGGCAGTCCCGATCATTCTTACACAAGCTACCACTGCTAAATCCTAACTGACTAAATTGTATTTTAGTTTAGTATAGTTTGAAACCTAGTAATTTTCCATCGAAATTTACACTACCGCTCGAAGTCTGGTATGACTGTGAGTAAGTTTTGTTTATGTTTAGATTGGCATAATGTAAACTATAAGCACAGAACCCTTTGTCTACAAAGTGCCTATGAATTTAAAAGGTGGTTAGATGATGTATGTACACTCACAACGAACGAAGTGGCGGTGACGAAGTTTATGTTCTTTTGTCAACCCGTGTTCATTGTCTGAGAGTACATTTAGTGACCAACGATTTGCAAAAGTACTATACACTGGGGTATGCATGGACAAAATAATCTTAGGAATGATGTTTAGGACATTCGTGAGAAACCATGGTCCAATATATGGAGTAGACGTATTGGTCTACCACCAATTTCATGGACATCAACTAGAGTCGAGTCAGATGTTGAGAGCTTTAATAAAATATTACTCCTAGCACTCCTAGCTTTATGTGCCTATTGAATTTTCACTCGAACAACAAAGCAGCGGACTGGCGGGTATAAAGCAATTTTAAATTGTTAGACATCTGGCCATGATCCTCGAGTAGAAGAAAAATATAAATAGAACCAAAATATAAGGGATCGAACGAATTAACCTGGCTCATGCTACTAGTTATTAACCAAGAATAGTCAAGCGTTGCCAATAACTAATAAGGGTGTATGCTACTGACAACTTAAAGACAATATGTCTTGTGAGCTAGTGTGACCTAAATACTTTGTTTATCAGATTAAATATCTAGAAATCAATATGTTATAATGTATCAAGCAAAGGTTAGCAAGGTACTGTCTCCTGTACAATTCACCCTTCAATGGAATGCTATCCGTAGCTTTCAATAGAGCAGAATTTATATAGTCTTTAAAGATTTTACAATGAAAATAATGATCGCTCCCAGTGGTTACGAACGCTGTTCAATTCGGTTGAAGCGAAGAATATTATCACACCGCATTTGTAGAGAGCTGCGATTGGCGGAATATACAGGTGTACATGCTGCAAAGTCTCAACTTGGCTATTTTCACAATGTTCGATTGAGAAAGGGTAACCGAACCGACAGCCTACTTGACACAACTATCAGCGTACGTGTAGCCCCTAAGAACGCGTCAAAACCCCAATTCAAAACATAAAACCGCAGAATCATTACGTTCTGAGTTTTTTTTCTGATTTTGAGTCATTAGATATATTAGCGGTAGAACCGATGAGTTACAAACCGGGGACCTCGCGTGTGAGAGAAAAATGCAGTGAAAATACAAATCTAGTGAATTAGTAATCACAAATAAAGACTCAATTTGGTTCTCTCATACTAGGGGCTTTTCCTAGCTGAGATAATAGTACTTGAAAAGAGGCCAATTGTTTCTTTTGGTCGTACTGTAAACCGATGTAGGACTATACTACAGTTGTCGATGTCTAGTAATAAGTGTGCTATGTATTTCAATATATATTAAATTGCGCTTGTAAACAAAATAAGTAAGTTAGCTTACGACTCAGGTCTTAATAATAGCTTTAAAGCTACTAGTCAAAAAAAGTGAGGCTAGACGGGGTTTCGCCTAGATATTAATAACGGTCACCCCGTTTGACAGTTGTGTTGGCTATGCACTATTGCGCTTTGCCAGTCGCTTCCGATGAAACGGATTTTGTCCTTTTAAGGAAAGTACACATTGTCCAGGGTTTCAGCTTAATTGATCATTTAAGAAACATATATATATATATATATATATACGTTCCGTCCCAGGTTGGCGTGGCATTCCCTAATGGCGACCCGAGGCTGGTCCTGAGTTATCATTGATTGGTTTGTTAAGAAACCAAGTCAATAGAATTTTAGGCTGTAAACCCTAGGGTTATTATTATAAAATAAAAAACTTTGTTTCCAGCCTTCAGCCTGTATCCTATGAGTCATCTCAATATAGGATGTTATAGAGGAAAGCCATTGTTTACCATCTTTTAGTATCTTAAGATACATAAAATTGTTAAATACCACCTAGTAAAACCTCTACCTTAAATGCGACGCTGTGTATATTAATATCCTATTTTTTATATACTTGCGTATTATATATGATTTGATACTCCGTGACCTGCTATGATTACAGTACATTACAACTATTCTCTGTACCCAACATATTAGCAATATCCTTACTTAGATAAATCAAACAAAGACAGAGTTCGCACGACAAAAAGACAACAAGTGAGCAAGAATCTTGACCTACTGGATAAACACGAGTGTAATACTCCAATACAAGAAATCAAACAAAAACGGGTGCCCATGAGCGGTGACGGGAATGCAACAAGAGAACTAACAATAAACTATCAACAGGCTAAGAACAACAAGCAGCCGGAACGAAAAACAAAGCAAAGAAGAAGCCGCTCCTCAATTCGTGATACGCTACTTAAGAAAAACAAGAAAGTAAATATCAGGGATTTTTTGTTGTGTGTAAAAGTGTCTGGACGAAACCCGACATAAGTGTCATCGTGATATATTTATCAATAGTGAGAAGCCCTCGACGTCAAGGCACATCAGAGGAACGACGAGAAGCGATGAAGAAGCCCTCATCATGATTCGCTATCCAAAAATAACAAGAAAGTAAATATCAGGCGTTTCTTTTTGTGTTTAAGTCTGGGTGAAACCAGACATAAGTGTCATCGTGATAAATTTATCAATGGTGGAAAGTCCTCAACATCTGAAAATTAAACCGAAATGTCAATGTGATTGATGTCATTGTGATTTGTTACAACACTTACATCATGTAAAATAATACACCTCACAACACACTAGAGAGTTTGAAGTAAGCAGATTGCAGAGACGCCAATAGTGAATAGGTTATGACACTCCCTAAGTAGTTTATATTACGTCACCTGACAACCATAATAAAGCTATATCAGAGAACAACTCGCCTTGGGAACAAACAATGTCAATTCACACCAGAAGAAAGACGAGAAGCGAAGACAAAGCTGTGTTGTGTGTAAAAGAGTGTTGGGGCGAAACCGGACAAAAGTGACATCGTGATATATTTATGAATGTTGGAAAGTCCTCAACATATGAAAACTAAACAGAAATGTCAATGTAATTGATGTCATTGTGATTTGTTACAACGCTGACATCTTAGAAGATAATACACTTCACAACACACTAGAGAGTTTTAAGTAAGCACATCACTGAGACACCAATAATGAATAGGTCATAACACTCCCCTAGAAGTTTATATTACATCACCGATAACCATAATAAGGCGATATCAGAGAACAACTCGCCTTGATGGCAACAAACAATCCAAGGCACATCATAGGTAGAATCAGATCAATGGAACACTCTAAAAAGAGCATTAGAAATGAATCGGATCAAGAAGACATCACAGTACTCTATGGAACAACTGTATTCTTCAAAGAATAGAAGACAAACCATTGTGACATTACGGAGGGCCTGGTGTGGGTGGATAAGAGACATCAGACGTGTATTAAATGCTACATCGGCTGAGCAAAAACAACAACCAGATAATCTAGGGCAAAACCCGATAGTCTAGAGCATCAGATTTCTACACAGGCAATACATAGGCAATTGATGACTTATGCAATCATAAAATAGGCTCTAAAGAATCAGATTAAGTGTGCAAAGTACTTAAAGACGATCTAGATAGGAAGTCATGATAATAAATAAAGTCAACTTTATGTCAAAAAGCCTACAAGTCTAAGACATCAGGAATAAGAAACCAAGTGACATACGATCGAATGATCAAGAAAGGGTAAGAACTATAAGTTTAATATACTTGGGATATGAATCAAACTTACATCAGAAAACTAGATACATAAAAAAACCAATACACTCAGAATACGTAGACAATTTGTACACAGAAGAATACATATCAAACATATACAAGCACATAGATGTACCACCACAACATATACATGTAAGTAGTTATCATAGACAAAATTACAACCAACAACAATCTGATCAAGTATAAGAGAAGTTATATAACTAATAAATATATAAACAAATATACAACCAGTCAAAAGCATATCTACAATATATATAACTAATATATATATATATATATATATATATATATATATATATATATATATATATATATATATGTGTGTGTGTATACCCAAATATAATAAACTTATAGTAGTTATAAAAAAGAACGGTAAGACAACGAACAAAAATCTAATCAAGTATACGAAATACTAAGATGATCAATGTAGATTGAAGAGAAAATCAATGTGAAATGTCAGAATATAACGATTAGTGATCTGACTACAATGAACTACAGTGAATGACTAATATATAAATACAAAGACTCTCAGTAATCTGTATAAGTACGGAACAAATAGGCACAGTGTCTTCACAACAACTGCGGACACCAAGGAGTAACACTATTAGTGGCAATAATCATAAAAAAACTGGGGTAAACATACACATAAAATCACAGACGAGTATACAGCATACTATTGTTGGTCAGTGACCATTACATCAGTTTGATACGGGACCAGACATCAACATAGTTCGGTTGGGACCGAACATCACAGTGAGAACAACACCACAACAGTTCAGTATATGACCGAACACCCATACAATGCGTCATCACATGTCAAATCAAGGCTGAATCTCATATGAGAAAATAGACATAGCTAAGACATCATACGACAAAGAAAACTCACAGCACATATGAAATATACATAGCTAAGTTCACACGTGACGAATTAGGTTTGTAAACAAACAACAAGAACATATTCCCAATCACAGGAAGGAACACAACAAGCTGCTGATCAACACGTATCGAGAAAAAAAAATCCACGGAATTGCAGCAAAGCGTTATAACAACAAAGGTAGGTAAAAGAAGTCAAATTTTATTTTTTGTTTTTTTTAACAAGTTATCAGCAAAGACAAGGGGAGTGAAGCATCTATTCGTAACGAATATAACACAAGTCTTTACTAATAACTTGCAACACATACACCAACACAGACAACCCAAGATGCCGATAGCAACCAGGAAAGTAGTGTATGATGGAGGCGGGAATGGCACCAACATGCATGGCATGGACAGGGAGTAGCCTAGTAGGGGAACTGACCCCAGGTTGTAGCTCGAGTCAACGTCCACCTAACAGGGTACCACTTTAGGCGCCAGCAATGCATTTAGAAATAGACAAGAGCATTTGCCATGAAAATTACTTCCTGGTCACTTCCTCATTTTAGAAATAGATAAGAGCATTGTCGTGGAAATTACTTCCTGGTCACTTACCTATTTTAGAAATAGACAAGAGCATTGTTCTGGAAATTACTTCTTGGTCAGTATGTTCATATCCAAACTAGTGGCAACAGAACCTGTAGCTATCGCGAGTCTATACAAGATGTGAGTAGGGGTTTATGATCAGGTACCTGAGCGTCGCATGCCTCTGGTAGACACAGACCTCGGAAAGAAATACGATCAAGCCATCAATGCGTGTAGTGACGACGCGGAGGATGAAGTAGCTATATTTAGTCAGTACATTATGTAGTGAGCTAGAAATCATGCGTTTACGATTCGACGATAAGGATAGTGAACCAGCATTATTTAAACTACTAAAGACCTCAAAATTTCCGAAGTTACTGTTAGAATTTATTCCAAAATGGAAATCTGTGGAAGACAATATACAGTTTCCTATGCAATGCATATAGTTGTTCTTAGCTAAATCAATGCCACAATTGCGTCAATATCCAGTACTAGTGAGATATCTATTAGATTTCACTGATGCAACTAAGAAGACCAAGCTATTCAATGAAATACGTGACTCAGAGACGTAAATCACAAAGCACTACACTGATCCAGAGCAAATCAATAGAACCATTATTGATGGACTCAGACATCACCAGATAAACAATCTGTTAGAGAAGATTCTCAATGCCATGGAGAACACCTGAACGTGGAAGAAAACACGGAACATATGCCTCTGGTCAGTCTACAATATCAAGATCAAATGAGATAACGCATTGGTTTTTATTTGTATTTAAAATAATTTAATACTATTTCTTTTTCCAATATTTCCAAAGTGTTCTAAATTCACTTTGATGGCTCCAATAGCCTGAGTATTTGGTATGGCTCATTTACTTGGACCTATTTGAGACGATAGTAGATGTAGGATATTATAAACTAAATTTTATAATCTCTGAACTACTGCTTACAGGTTTTGGTTTTCCCGCCAATCTCCAAAATCCAATCAGTCTTTTTCTTTTAACTTTTCTTCAGATGGAACTTTATTTATATTAGCTAATGTATTAACTTGACTTACGTTCTTATGTCTATCTACAAATTAGACTTATGGTCATGAACACTTAGTATTTCTAGTGAAAATTATTCAATAAAGAACAGCTAGAGGTACGTCCTGTGTGATCGAGGATATTAAGGCTCTTACCAAGAGGCAGTCCCGATCATTCTTACACAAGTTACCACTGCTAAACCCTAGCTGACTTAAATTGTATCTTAGTTTATATAATATAGTTTAAAATATAGAGATATCCATCGAAGTTTACATGCAGGTGTTAGAGGAGCGATACAGGAACACGGACAAAGAGCCAATACATATGCAACTCGTCAAGGTAGCCAAATACAAGGCATTCATGTACTATGAACTGCAGGACAAAGTATACGCAATCATTAAAGCAGACAAACTGCTTGATGAAAGTGACAGTTATCATATATAAAACAGAATATGTTCTATTCTCATACTTAAGCATCCATAAGAGCGGCCGCAAAGGTACAGGCAGACAGGTCATTCAGAGACCGTAAGAGATACCATTCGAATGCACATCAAGCAACGAACACGGCCACTCACAGCCCAACACAGATCGCAGTACCATCCGTCCATAAACGTCACAGACCATACAATGGCATACCGAGACAGCCCAATGCAAATGAACAATCCCAAGATAAGAAAGGGGCGCGGCAAAGCACGTGCATGTCTCTATTGTAAGGTATCACCAGCCTCACATCGCTTTAGCCAATGTCCTCTGAAGGCTGCAAATCAATATTAGCTCAAAATAATTATAGACTTTAGGGCACTGAATTTACAAACATAAGGTACTGGTACCGCACTTTATATTTTTTTTGCAACGTCATCACAATACCAAGTTCTGACAGTAAAATTCGTGCACACTCTTATCTTTAAGTTGATCATACACACTATTTGGTAGATAATTCGTGCATTATGTGTGATGTTAAGAGCCCTAGTCGTAGACGTAGTGGCCAAAAAAAGCAGAAGCTGAAGTTTGTACCTAGGTGTGCTTGCGGCCTACGTGATTTTCTTGAAGATTTTAATCGTAAAATCTCCTTACCGAAAGGGAACGATCGTTTACAAAATCACACAATCGAAGATGCACGCGCATGCTAATTGTTGCGCATACTACAGCCTCTTATAACTGATGCGGATATAATACGTGAATTAGCTAAAAGAGAAGGAAAGGGCAAGACCAACAATAAGTACGTCGATGCTAAACACTTTAGACTATCACAACTGCATTTTAAGGGGCATTGTGCAACACTTCATCCTGACATATATCAAGTACCAGGTAACCATTTAGAGAATTGCAATGGACGAGAGCGTTCGTTTTTCATCTGGGAATTTGAGTACACAAACAGCATAAGTACCCAGAAGAAAGACGTGAAGGTGCACTGATGCGAAAGGCGCTTGGTGATTAGCTGAAAGCTCAAGGTGTACGCTTGACCCACCAGCAATTATCAGATATAACCCCTGTATTGCGCAATATAACAAACACAACAATAAGTCAAGAAACTGTTACATCTGTATACAGAGAAGGCAAACGTGGTGCGAAATGGTTGGAGCGTTTTCAGAATTCCTCGTTGTGTAAAGAACAGACTGGGGAGCCATCATTTGCTTGCCTGAAGCTATCGGTTGCATGGTTCAACCACAATGGTAGATTGGATGCTCTTAAAATGTGGAATCAGAAGACGAGAGAAAAATGTATGGCGGAAAGACGTGCTGTAAGTAAGGCGGTGAAGTTTTCTGGTATTGGGATTTCATTCAGCGCATCTGATGCACAAAACCATTTTTGAGCCAAGTACTCTACTATTACAGGTTTTGTGGTAAACCGTGCTGGAATTACGATCCCTCGCTGTGTAACATAGGCACATAAAGCTAGGAGTAATATTTTATTAAAGCTCTCAACATCTGACTCGACTCTAGTTGATGTCCATGAAATTGGTGGTAGACCAATACGTCTACTCCATATATTGGACCATGGTTTCTCACGAATGTCCTAAACATCATTCCTAAGATTATTTTGTCCATGCATACCCCAGTGTATAGTACTTTGCAAATCGTTGGTCACTAAATGTACTCTCAGACAATGAACACGGGTTGACAAAAGAACATAAACTTCGTCACCGCCACTTCGTTCGTTGTGAGTGTACATACATCATCTAACCACCTTTTAAATTCATAGGCACTTTGTAGACAAAGGGTTCTGTGCTTATAGTTTACATTATGCCAATCTAAACATAAACAAAACTTACTCACAGTCATACCAGACTTCGAGCGGTAGTGTAAATTTCGATGGAAAATTACTAGGTTTCAAACTATACTAAACTAAAATACAATTTAGTCAGTTAGGATTTAGCAGTGGTAGCTTGTGTAAGAATGATCGGGACTGCCTCTTGTCAAGAGCCTAAATATCCTCGATCACACAGGGCGTACCTCTAGCTGTTCTTTATTGAATAATTTTCACTAGAAGTACTAAATGTTCATGACCACTTGCCTAATTTGTAAATAGACATAATAACGTAAGTCACGTTAATACATTAGCTGATATAAATAAAGTTCCATCTGAAGAAAAGTTAAAAAAAAGAAAAAGACTTATTGGATTTTGGAGATTGGCGGGAGGACCAAAATCTATAAGTAGTAGTTCGGAGATTATAAAATTTAGTTTATAATATCCTACATCTACTAATGTCTCAAATAGGTCCAAGTAGATGAGTCATACCAAATACTCAGGCTATTGGAGCCATCAAAGTGAATTTAGAACACTTTGGAAATATTGGAAAAAGAGCTTGTACTAAATTATTTAAAATACAAATAAAACCAATGTATTATCTCAATTGATCTTGATATTTTAGACTGACCGGAGGCCGTATTTCTACATAGCCCCCAGTAGCTTTTAGAACTACGAACGTACGTTAAGATACGATCTAGTTGGTAAAGCGAAAACCAAAGTAAAAAAACGGTTTCGGTCATGACTTATCGAGTAAGTATGTGCCTATATGTACGAGTTCAAGACTCATGTTGTACTCTATGTCGTTTAGTATTTGGTCCAGTAACCATTTCCGATGTAGGCGCCTTACGTTTATTATTTGGTAAGGTAATAGCCAAAGGCTGTTCTTCATTAGTAAGTAAGTTTGAACAATTTTCTGCACTGTTGGTAAGCAGATCAGAAAGTTTAGTCACGTAGGAAGCAGGTGGCAAATAGGGAATTTCAGATCCGTCAGGGTTTGTAGTCACCTGAGGAAACCCTTTTCGTTTATCTCGTGTGTTCTTATGTAAACAGGATCAATTTCTACCCCTGCTGCAGATACTTTGTAGCCAAGTAAGTGTATAGTATCTTTAGCAAAAGAACACTTGTCTTCGTTAATCTTAAGTTTAGCATGATTAAGTCGCTTTAAGACTTCTTTAACGAGTTTAGCATGTTCATGTGCTGTCTTTGTAAAGATAACTATATCATCTACATAGACTGATACGTTATACGACAGGTCCGCAAATAGTTCCATCATAACTTGTTGGAAGAAAGAAGGTAACATGTGTAAGCCTTCAGGTGCACCTTTAAACTGGTACTTCTTACCTTGCCAAGTAAAGGAAAAGTATTTCCTATGAGGATCATATATCTGTAGTTGATGGAATGCAGCTTTTAAGTCTATCTTGGAAAGATAGTCGCACCCTCCATTTTGCGTAGTATCTCGCTTATCTTAGGTAAGGGAAAACTATGTTGCGGAATTAGTTTGTTGATTGGCGACAGGTCTAGTACTACTCTTGTTTTACTAAACGTTCCATCAGATTTATATTGATCGACCGCTAAGAGAGCTAAGTTAACTGGGGTTGCATCATAATTGATTTCAATTAGACCCTGTTTTAACCAATCTTCGATTTGGGTTTTGACAACGTCTTTGTGTCTCCAACTCACGTAGTTATGTGAAGAACACTTTAACTTAGAGAAGTCGACGTTTGTTAAGTCAAGTCTAACGTACCCATTAGAGAACTTAAACATACACCAGTCAGTTATTGCAATCTTCCTGTTTTGTATAATTAAGTCCATAATTATATCGGTGAAGTGCGGAATCATATCCTTTGCTTCACCTTCCGGAGATTTAGGTATCTTTAACATATTATCATCTGTTTAACATATTATCATCTGACTGATCTTTATTCGGGTCTAGCCCATTAGGCAGACCAGTGAGTGTTATACCTAAACTGAGAAGATCAGTCATACCTATAATAAAATCGTATTTCTGAGACATGTCAGTAACGATTAGGTGAG
Organism: Sphaeroforma sirkka; assembly: GCA_001586965.3. Lineage (NCBI taxonomy): Eukaryota > Ichthyosporea > Ichthyophonida > Sphaeroforma > Sphaeroforma sirkka. The sequence continues at coordinate 26,449 of LUCW03001885.1, read as the reverse complement.
TCTTCACTTCTCTTCTATCTGACAGCATTATGTGTGCATAGTCTATGGCTTGTTCGCAAGTAGTAACTTTGCCATTTCCCAAGATTAAATCAGTTGTTTCGTTATGGACAGCCATATCTGTAGCGTAGGCTACTCGGCGTGAGATAGCAGAGACTTCAGCCCCGGATCAAATAGTGCCATAACTTTTTCTCCATTTACGAAAACTGTTTGAAAGATACGTTCAACTCCTTTGGTATAGATTTTATTGAACATTTTCTCATAATCTTGCTCTAGTGCGCACATATGGTACTGTCAGTGCTTAACTTGGACGTCCGGTAAGTCCTTGCAATCCTCTTTATGCCAACCGTTAGTACCCTTGCAAGTAGTACACTCTTTCATATAGTGTCCAAAATCTGGCTTGCCTGGTGCACACTTAACAGGGTCGTGTCTACCATTCCACTTGCCATTACGTTTTGTGAGGTTGTAACCACACTTCTTGCAAGGCGCTCTCACCTTCTTATCACCTTTCGGTTCGGTAGAAGTAGAGCCAGTACCCCCCTCCAGTAGTAGTGCGAGGTTTTCTTAGTACTACGCGCAGTATTAGTCTCTACTGCGTTTCGCTTAGTGGGCTGGGTGTAGCTCGTGGTACTAAGTACTCTAATAGAGGAATTGGTATGCTTGTGTACTATCTTCTCAAAGACAGACCAAGGCATAGATCGCAAATCACCATAGGCGATGATGTCGTCATTGACTTTCTTAAAGAGGTTAGCTCCCAGAGTCTCCATCATTTGACAAATTAATAAATATTCGCCAGTATAGGTACGACCACCCATCCGAGTATTCATATGTGTCATATGAGCTAGAGCACCTCGAATAGTGGTATCGTTTGCAAAGAACTTGCGAGACTCTAGAAGTTCACGGTCACGTGCATCTTCAAAAAGGTGTTAAGTATATTATCACGCAACTGGTGCCAGGGTAGGGCTTTCCAGTTGGGCTCATGAGCCTTCAAGATAGTTCGCCATTCACCTGGCTCACAGAAATGAATAAAGGCATTCATCATCTGCTTATCCTTAAGGCTGGCAGACTCCTTAAGTTGGTCGAAGGCCTTCAGTGTCTCCACTGTACTCTCATTAGTAGAGAAATCGACCTCAGCCTGCGCGTTACCTAGCTGCTTTATAAAGCTTGATTCTAAGTGTTCACGAAGCTCATGCTCAGTGCTACGGGCTGCTAGTGCCAAGATGGTGTCTATTTCCTTTCTCTTGTTATCGATTAGATAGCGAATGTTATCCGCTTTCCTATCGTCAAGGTCAGAGTCATTCAATAGACGGTCCTCAAGGACTTGCATACCAGAGCGTAATAGCCTGAGACGAGTATGTCTGGTTCTCACTTCCTCATCCTCAGGATTAGAGCGGGAACTCTCTAACGAGGTACTGGTGTAGCGATTGCCAAAATCGTGATTACCAGGGTTAGTTGGCAAATGAGGGTCGATATTACGAGGATGGTAAGCCTCATCGAGTTCCATACGATCATATCCTCTGACAGGGTTAGGTTTGTCAAGAGGATGGTCAATGGTAGCAGCAGAGCTATAGAGATTAAATTTCGAAATATTTTCTCTCTCGCCAGTGGTAACTGGCTTAGTGGTAAACATACTGGCTGGTAAACCAGTATGTCTCGGGTTCGAAACTCGGCCCCAATTTTTCTTCTTCTTCGGTATAGGAAGAATATCAGCCAAGTGGGACACGATAGAGGGGTCCACAACTGCTGCTGCCGCTAGCTCCTTCAAGAGCGCTTCAGTGCGGTTCAATTGGCGTTGAGATTGAGAGGATCCAACCACTCGTTGTCGAGTTATGGCGTCCTCAGCTTCGGCCCCAAGATTTGAGCTGAATAGAATGGCTTCTCCATCGATGGCGAAACCGAAATTTTCGGACAGGTCCAATACTTCCTTTTCACGCCGGATTTGTGCTGGAGTGTCCTTTAGATGTGGAGTTATAATGCCCCCCCGACATTCGTATCCACGAATTTTCCAGCCTTTCGACGTTTATCCCCATTATTTGACGGCACGTGGTCAGGGGGGGCAAGCTGGGGTCCTGAGCTTCACTCCTAGGTGATACACGGACGCTGGCGAGCCTTTCCGCGGTAGTAGATACCTCTTCTTCCAAGGCTTTAGGATCCGACGAGTCATCCTCAGAATAATCCTCTGTACCAACCTCAGAATTTGCTTCCCCAACAGTATCCTCGGCAGGCTCAACTCCAGACAGGCTAGGTGTTTCCACAGGGACCTCAGGAACCTCGGCAGGCTTAGCAGGCCTAGAGCTAGCGGCTCCCTTGCCTTTAGAAGTACCCTTAGCCATAGTATTTGCTGGATAGTAAATCGATGTCAGACAGTCTAGAAGCAGTACACTACTGTAACTACTAAATAACTGAAAAATATGTAAACTTCGATGGAAATTACTAGGTTTCAAACTATATTAAACTAAAATACAATTTAGTCAGTTAGGATTTAGCAGTGGTAGCTTGTGTAAGAATGATCGGGACTGCCTCTTGTTAAGAGCCTAAATATCCTCGATCACACAGGGCGTACCTCTAGCTGTTCTTTATTGAATAATTTTCACTAGAAGTACTAAATGTTCATGACCACTTGCCTAATTTGTAAATAGACATAATAACGTAAGTCACGTTAATACATTAGCTGATATAAATAAAGTTCCATCTGAAGAAAAGTTAAAAAAAGAAAAAGACTTATTGGATTTTGGAGATTGGCGGGAGGACCAAAATCTATAAGTAGTAGTTCGGAGATTATAAAATTTAGTTTATAATATCCTACATCTACTAATGTCTCAAATAGGTCCAAGTAGATGAGTCATACCAAATACTCAGGCTATTGGAGCCATCAAAGTGAATTTAGAACACTTTGGAAATATTGGAAAAAGAGCTTGTACTAAATTATTTAAAATACAAATAAAACCAATGTATTATCTCAATTGATCTTGATATTTTAGACTGACCGGAGGCCGTATTTCTACATGTGTGCATAGTCAATGGCTTGTTTGCAAGTAGTAACTTTGCCATTTCCCAAGATTAAATCAGTTGTTTCGTTATGGACAGCCATATCTGTAGCGTAGGCTACTCGGCGTGAGATAGCAGAGACTTCAGCCCCTGGATCAAATAGTGCCATAACTTTTTCTCCATTTACGAAAACTGTTTGAAAGATACGTTCATCTCCTTTGGTATAGATTTTATTGAACATTTTCTCATAATCTTGCTCTAGTGCGCACATATGGTACTGTCAGTGCTTAACTTGGACGTCCGGTAAGTCCTTGCAATCCTCTTTGTACCAACCGTTAGTACCCTTGCTAGTAGTACACTCTTTCATATAGTGTCCAAAATCTGGCTTGCCTGGTGCATACTTAACAGGGTCGTGTCTATCATTCCACTTGCCATTACGTTTTGTGAGGTTGTAACCACACTTCTTGCAAGGCGCTCTCACCTTCTTATCACCTTTCGGTTCGGTAGAAGTAGAGCCAGTACCCCCTCCAGTAGTAGTGTGAGGTTTCTTAGTACTACGCGCAGTATTAGTCTCTACTGCATTTCGCTTAGTGGGCTGGGTGTAGCTCGTGGTACTAAGTACTCTAGTAGAGGAATTGGTATGCTTGTGTACTATCTTCTCAAAGACAGACCAAGGCATAGATCGCAAATCACCATAGGCGATGATGTCGTCATTGACTTTCTTAAAGAGGTTAGCTCCCAGAGTCTCCATCATCTGACAAATTAATAAATATTCGCCAGTATAGGTACGACCACCCATCCGAGTATTTAGGGTTGGCGAAGACCCGTCTGTAAAAATATATCCTTATGAAATTTGAACATGTTATATCATTACATCTCGAACGGCTAATCTCAGAACCCATTTCAAGCATCTGATGGAACAATATTTTTTTCTATCATTAGGAACTGAAAATAAATCAAAGTGCCAAGCGGCGTTTAACTGTATCACGACAGCGAGATCTACGACAACCAGAGTTTCGGTTTCTACCGAAGCAACAACCTGATCTATGGGTTGATTCTACAGTCACTGGTTGATGATTAGTTTCACCTAAGGTACAATCGGTGTGTCACAGTATTGCACTTCAAACAAAAGTTCCAATCTTCGGGCTGTGTTGTCGGAGTGTTGCATCTGTAACGCGCAGAGTCTAACTCATGCCATAGGGGTGAAGCCATCGTTGTGACATAGAAATACTATAGAATAACTATAGGTGTGCATAAAATACTTATTTTAAATAGGGAACAACCGATAAGGGGTACATTTTTGGTTTTGCTCAACAGTCGATGTGTCATCACTCATCACTGTCAGTGGATGTGTCTCCAAAAAAATACCCTAAAAATAGATTCGGGGAGGATGTTTGTCTTGTTCAAGAAGGGTATTTTAAAAAAGGGAAACAAACAAAAACTGACGACATAAATAAATAATATTATTTATTTTTGTTTTTTATAAACACAAAATATACCAAAAAAACTGCAAGGCCCTATTTATTAAAAAAAACTTTCTTCAAAGAAACTATTATCTTCTGAGGCACAATTACTAAAAAGAGAAGTAGGTATCCTGGGCAGCCCTATTTCAGGTCATTTAGTTCTAAAATTGGCTTTGGAGGCTTGGTTTTATATTAAATTATTGGTAAATTTTTATTTCCACTACATACCAAAACAAGCTAGAAAATATTCGAGATATATACAATTCCAAACTTTTTCAGGTCAAAAGAAGGAAATATTTTCACATCCACTCTAGGGGATTTTGATATTTAGTCTGTTTTAAAATGAAATAATCGATCCAATTTCAAGTCATTTCGAGTCCGTTCATTTTAAAAAAATAAATAAATATTCACATAGGCATGAGCCTTCTAGAGATCGTAAAAAATAAAAAATAAATACAAATTTGTTCCAGAATCCAGACTTCCCATTCCCCACCCCCTCCCCCCTGTGTGTGAGGCTGAGAGTCTGTGACCTGTCGTCCTGAGACCTGAAGGCTGAGGTCCTGAGTCACAACCATAGCCTTCTAAAAAAAAGGAAAAAATAATAAAATCTAAGCCACTATTTTTAAAATAAATAAATGGTTTCTCGAACAGTCGAACCTCGAGGCAGGCTCGGACACCCTGGACTCCCTGGAGGCTATGTCTGTTTTTGTATTATTAAAATAAAAAAAATATACAAAAAAAGCACAAAAAGCTCTCTCACACTCTCACAGTTTCTGGTCTCATATTTGTTTTTACAAAACAAATTATTTTATAGAGCGAGAGAGTATTTTAAAAAATAAGAGGAAACCTAGAGTGTGGGAGGGGCAGCCGGGCAAGGGCCAGAGGCCCAGGGCGGCAGACCCTCACAGAACTACACTATTTAGTGTTTTATTAAAAAAAAAATACATTTTCGCAATATTTTTTACCATTTATGTAATTTGGGTAGCCCTACTGCGAGTCAGAGTGTTCGTTTCTGTTTGTTTGTTTTTACTTTTCCAAATATATTGTGTTTTTAATTCTGCATATAGTTTTTATTTTAATTTCAGGTTATATGTATATGGATGAAACTCGTATCTATCTTAAATAAGATAAACAGTAAATAGTGTGGACGTGCAACATACAAGTTAAGGTATTGTAGCGTAGTACCTATAATACTTGCGCTATATTGAGAGGTGGAAACGCGAAGTATATGGAAGTGCATCTGTCGGAGGACTGGTGAACGGTTCAACAATCTGAATACTTTCAGTAGCACATCCACCACAACTACCATCTATTTTAATCACCGAAATAGTGCCTTTGTTATTGATTGCTAGTCACTTTAAAAGATCAGGAGAGAGGAAAGGTTTCGCCGAGTCGATTAAGCACAATGGCACAAACTCTACCCATCAAGTTTAAGGAGCACTTAAATGTGAGTTATAGTTATATATACATGTATTTTTTTGGTATTTGTTTTCTCCTGTCTGGCGCGTTAGTATTTCGTAGGTGTGAATTTATACTAGCGCATCAATACTGTGCGACTTCACCTGTGACATACAACTATCGCTTTATTAACGGTGTGCATAATGTCATCTGTTTCAGTTGCAAAATGTAGGTATTCAAGCAGCCAACATAGGGTTCACCACCCTCACGATGGAGAGTGACAAATTCATAACCATTCGGGAGAAGGTTGGCGAGCAACAGCAGGTTGTCATCGTGGATATGGCTAATCCCAACACTCCCGTGCGCCGTCCAATCGGAGCCGATTCTGCTATTATGCATCCATCCTCAAAGGTTATCGCTTTGAAAGGTAATTAGCGATTTTCTCCTTCTATCTACTTAGCGCAAGTATAGGTATTTGGATGTCAACCAGAATCTCTCAACCAGAACTTCCGCGCGAGGTTGTATCGTGTGGTTATGTTTACTACCACCTAGGTAGTTTGTTTATATGTTCATACATACACTGAGTGGTTAGTATTCTGACATTTATGCTGTTCTGCACGAATAAAATTGTTCTAGGCTCTCCGCGTTCGCGTGTGCTAGCACCGTTCTGCGTCCCCGTAAACATTAATCCAGGCTTGCACTTTTAATGCGTTCACGTGATTTATGGAACTGTTCTAACTTTATTACCGCTTGTTTTTTTTTGGTATTTGATAATAGCGGGCAGAACTCTTCAAATTTTTAACTTGGAGCTCAAGAGCAAGATGAAATCACATCTGATGGATGAAGATGTTGTATATTGGACTTGGGTCGACGTTAGAACCGTAGGTCTCGTTACTGGTAAGTTATTTTCCTTTAGCTGCAGCCAAAATTACTTCATTATATAAATTTTGCCGCAAAATTGGTTTTGTCTTGGGTTGAGCTTTCTTTGTGGTACGGTAGGGTTCAAACTGATATTGAACACATCGTCCGGGTTGCATCTTATATGTGCAGCCGTAAATTAGTTATTTGAGAGTTGCTGGATTTTATCTGCACTACACTTGTAGATTGTGGGTTAGCGCAAACTTCGCATGTAGGGTTCGCGTGTTTAATCCACGGGGCAACGATACGTACGTATAAGACAACAGTTTGCACAACACACTCGTCCGACAATGTCTATACCTGTGTGATTGTATTGCCGGTGTTGTTCTTTTTGATAGCCATGAATAACTTCGTGTTTGTATCCTGGCGAGCCATCCACTGCGAGGACTGTCGCCAATCCGGTAAAGTTGTTATATGCTTCATATCTAGTCTTCATGTCTAAATCTAGTGTTGATTTTCCGCTCAATCAGGCACTGCCGTTTTCCACTGGAGTATGGATGGCGACTCTCAGCCAGCGAAGATGTTTGACCGTCACGCTAACCTAGCTAATAGTCAAATCATTAAGTACCGGGCTGATGTGGATAAGAAGTGGTGCTGTTTAGTCGGCATCGCAGCCTCCAATCAGGGAGGACAGCAGCGAGTCGTTGGTGCGTGTCAGCTCTTCTCTGTAGAACGTGGTGTCAGTCAGGCGATCGAAGCCCATGCCTGCACCTTCGCGGAGTTCCAAATGGACGGCAATGCACAAAAGTCCAAGCTGTTCTGTTTCGCCGTGCGCGGTCCCCAAGGAGGCAAGGTAGGTTCACTTTTAATCTAACTGGCTTTAAACACTTGCTGTCGAGTGAATGTATAGTTTGCACGTTCTTTTGGGAATCGTGCATGTGACCGTCTAGTTATGTTCCATAGGCGTATACAGACAGTCAAGTAATAGTGAGAAAACCGAATTTTATTCGGCTGAGTGACACTTAACACTTGCTGTCGAGTGAATGTATAGTTTGCACGTTCTTTTGGGAATCGTGCATGTGACCGTCTAGTTATGTTCCATAGGCGTATACAGACAGGCAGGTAATAGTGAGAAAACCGAATTTTATTCGGCTGAGTGTAACTTCGTTCATAAGTTGATCATTGTATTGGCTTGGCTCAAAGTGGGAATGTTACCACTTTATAGTGGCTTCAATAAGTGATGGTCTGATTGAACTTTTCATAGATCAATGTTTCATATTCGTTCGTTTGACAGCAGCCGTGGCTTTGCGAGAGGTCCTGGTTAGCTCTGATCGAACCATGTGATGTTTACTGAGCGTACTTAGGTTTAATTACCTTCATTCAAATTGCACCCCTTTTGGCGTTTTCATCGTCCCCTGGCAATGGTTACGTGGCCATTTGAGTGACATGTGCAGGTGCGATTTTTCATGCAACCTCGAGACCAACATATACTTACACCACGTTAGTGGTGCTCTCAGGCCACGGGTATTGTCTGTCATGAATGAAAGGGATGAAACCCATGGAAATTGTAATCTCACTCCTGCTACAGCTCACTCACACTCATACATATATATATATATATATATATATTTTTGCTATAGCTGCATATCATCGAGCCCGCAGCACCTGCTGGAAATCAACCGTTTCCCAAGAAGTTGGCCGATGTGTTTTTCCCTCCCGAGTTCCAGAACGATTTCCCGGTGGCGATGGAAATGAGTGACCGCTACGGTGTGCTATACATGATCACGAAGTACGGATACGTTCATATGTATGATGTGGAGAGCGGTGCGTGCATATACATGAATAGAATCTCCTCGGAGACAATCTTCGTCACCACAAAACAGGACAGCACCGGAGGTTGTATGGGTATCAACAGAAAGGGTCAAGTCTTGTCAGTGACTGTGGACGAGGCAAACATCATCCCATACATTCAGAACACCATGAACAACTCGCAGCTATCAGTGCGCTTTGCCATTAGAAACAATCTAGGGGGAGCCGATGACTTGTTCGTACAGCGTTTCAATCAGTTATTCAGTGCTGGACAATACTCAGAGGCTGCTAAAGTTGCAGCAAATGCGCCAAAGGGTGCGCTGAGAACTCCCGAGACTATCTCGAAGTTCCAGTCCGTTCAGGTACCCCCAGGACAAACATCTCCGCTTCTGCAGTACTTCGGTATCCTGTTGGAGAAGGGCCACTTGAACAAAGAAGAATCCATCGAACTGGCTAGACCTGTACTTCAGCAAGGTAGACAGCAGCTGGTTGAGAAGTGGCTGAAGGAGGACAAGGTGAGTACACAATTTCTCGGATATTTCTTAACTGGCATTACGATTAGTACAATTGTAGTGGCAACAGAGATGAGTTGTTTTAGTAAGTTGGTTGTGGAAACGTATACGCGGAAACGAATATCTGACTTATATTTCAACCATCATTTGAAGTGCGAATGAATAGTTGTATGAAGTACAGGAAGAATAACTTGTACTATTCTGTAATTAGGACTATGAATTATTAGTTTTTATTGAAAGCACGAATGCATGTATGATGATGATTTAGGAACGAGTGAGTCCATTCATTGATACATAATAGCAACGAACTTATGTATCTTAGTGATAATAGATAAGGATCCTTGTTTTTGGGATTGAGTGACACGAATTGGCAGATACTCAAAAAGTAATTTGCGTGTCATGGTGGTATTATACATATGGATAAGTGTGATATGGGAAAGATTCAATAGGTGACAATATATGCGTACTGTTGCTAAAAAATAATACAAGAAACAATTGCTAAGTGTTTAGACGCAATTCTGTTCTCATCTGCGGTATTCTCATCTGCTGTATTCTCCATTTCTCATTGTCTATTTTCAGCTGGAGTGTAGTGAAGAGCTCGGAGACATTGTTAAGCAGTACGTTCCGATGCTTGCACTCTCAGTATACCTTCGTGCTGAGGTTCCGGATAAGGTCATCCAATGCTTCGCTGAAACTGGTCAGTTCCAGAAGATCGTTCTGTACGCCAGAAAGGTGAACTACACACCCGACTGGATTTTCCTTCTACGTCAGGTAATTTTAACGTGTATTATCTGCGTTCACTTTGTCGTCATTTACTTCATACTTCTAAGACATGACACACTATACACAGAACGCGTCTTAAAAATGATTGTGGTTGTTATCGTATCATTTCCTTTAAAAGTTGACGAGTACTCACATTTTACTTCCTCTTTGTGTCTGATAGGTTATGCGAGTGAACCCTGACTCTGGAGCACAGTTTGCTAACATGTTGTGCGACGGGGGAGAGTGTCTAGCGCCAATCGATCAGGTTGTAGACACTTTCATGGAGATGAACATGGTACAGCAATGTACGGCCTTCCTTTTGGAAGCACTTAAGGGTGATAAGGAGGAGGAGGCGGCGCTTCAGACTCGTCTCCTTGAGATGAATCTAATGGCTGCACCTCAAGTTGCCGATGCCATTCTTGGCAACAATATGTTCACGCACTACGACCGCAACTACGTCGCTACTCTGTGTGAAAATGCAGGCTTATTCCAGAGAGCTCTTGAACACTACACCGATATCTTCGATATCAAGCGAGCAATTGTGCACACCCACTTGCTTAACCCCGAATTCATGATCAACTACTTCGGCACACTGTCGGTCGAGGACTCGATGGAGTGCCTCAAAGCTATGTTGACCTCCAACATGCGCCAGAATCTGCAGCTAGTTGTCCAAATTGCTTCTAAGTATCACGAGCAACTTGGAACTGATCAGCTAATCGATATGTTCGAGTCCTTCAAGAGTTCTGAGGGTTTGTTCTATTTCTTGGGATCTATCGTAAACTTCTCGCAAGAGTCCGAGGTTCACTTCAAGTACATCCAAGCTGCTACTAAGACAGGGCAGATCAAAGAAGTTGAGCGAATCTGCAGAGAGAGTAATGCATACGATCCAGAGAGGGTCAAGAACTTCTTGAAAGAGGCTAAGCTTACGGATCAGCTACCCCTGATCATCGTCTGCGATCGATTCGACTTTGTGCACGATCTTGTACTCCACCTGTACAAGAACAACTTGCAGAAGTACATCGAGATCTATGTGCAGAAGGTGAACACAGGTCGACTCCCTCAAGTGGTCGGTGGTCTGTTGGATGTGGACTGTAACGAGGAGATCACAAAGAATCTGATCCTGAGTGTGAAGGGTCCCTTCGATGTCAACGAATTGGCTGAGGAGGTCTCCAAGCGTAATCGCCTGAAGCTCATCCAGCCTTGGTTGGAGCAGCAGTTGGCAGCCGGCAGTGAAGATCCCGGAGTCCATAATGCTCTGGCCAAGATCTACATTGACGCGAATCAGAGTCCCGAGAGATTCCTAAAGGAGAATCCTTATTATGATTCCTTGGTCGTCGGTCAGTACTGCGAGAAGCGAGATCCTCACATGGCGTTTGTTGCTTACGAGCGCGGACAGTGCGATGACGAGTTGATCGAGGTGTGTAACGCGAATAGCCTGTTCAAGTCGGAAGCACGCTATTTGGTTGCGCGTAGAGAGGCCGACCTCTGGGCGAAGGTTCTGGACCCTGAGAACGAGTTCAGGCGTCAGATCATTGACCAGGTTGTTCAGACCGCACTGCCTGAGAGTGGGGATCCCGAGGATGTCTCGATGACCGTCAAGGCGTTCATGACTGCTGATTTGCCGAACGAACTGATCGAGCTACTGGAGAAGATTGTGCTAGATAACTCGGCTTTCAGTGACAACCGTAATTTGCAGAATCTTCTCATTCTCACAGCCATCAAGGCTGATTCCTCACGTGTCATGGATTATGTGAACAGACTTGACAACTACGATGCCCCCGATATTGCAAACATCGCTATCGGCTCTGGGCTGTATGAAGAAGCGTTCACAATCTACAAGAAGTTCGAGGTGAACACGAGTGGTATCCAAGTTCTTATCGAGCACATCGCGTCTTTGGATCGTGCCTATGAGTTCGCAGAGCGCTGCAACGAGCCAGAGGTGTACTCCATCCTCGCCAAAGCTCAGTTGGACAACAACATGGTGAAGGAAGCTATTGATTCATACATCAAGGCTGACGATCCCTCTAACTATATCGAGGTGTGTGAGGTGGGTGCACGTAACGAGAAGTTCGAGGATCTAGTTAGATTCCTGAACATGGCACGACAGAAAGCCCGCGAGCCCTTCATCGAGACTGAGCTAGTGTTTGCGTACGCCAAGTGTGATCGTCTCGCTGATCTAGAGGAGTTCATCAACGGGTCGAATGTGTTGGCTAAGGTTCAGGATGTTGGAGACAGGTGCTACGACGCTGAGATGTACGAGGCGGCTAAGCTCTGCTTCAGCAATGTCAGCAACTTCGCCAGACTTTCTCAGACACTGGTCAAGCTTAAACAATACCAGGCCGCTGTCGATAGTGCGCGTAAAGCCAACAGCACAAAGACGTGGAAGGAAGTGTGCTTCGCTTGTGTGGGTGATCAGGAGTTCCGTCTCGCTCAGGTTGCAGCCTTACACATCATTGTTCACGCAGATGAGCTTCAGGATTTGATCCAACACTATTCCGGCCGGGGACACTTCGATGAGTTAATCTCGTGCTTGGAAGCTGGACTTGGTCTCGAGCGTGCGCATATGGGTATGTTCACCGAGCTGGCCATTCTATATTCACAGCATAAGCCCGAAAAAATGATGGAACATCTCAAACTATTCTGGTCAAGGCTGAATATCCCGAAGGTGTTGCGAGCTGCCGAAGACGCGCACTTGTGGAAGGAGTTGGTCTTCTTATACACGCACTATGACGAGTATGACAATGCTGCCAACGCTATGATGAAGCACCCCGCCGACGCTTGGGACCACGGACAGTTTAAGGACATAATCACGAAATGTGGGAACTCAGAAAACTTCTACAAGTCAATGACTTTCTACTTGAATTACAGGTATGTAGCCACGCTGTTTATTTACCATTTATAATTGTATATTAACCTTACACAGTAACGACTCTCTTTACTGATTCGTCTATCTGGAGAAGCTAACAACCTCATTTCCCCTCCTTCACTTCAGCCCACTTCAACTGTCAGAACTGTTGACGGTACTTATCCCCCGTATAGATCATACACGCACCGTAGGGATGTTCAAAAAGGTATGCGGATGTTTTCCGTGCTTGATTGTGGTTGGACGCGTCTTTTGTTTCGTACATGTACATCTCCGTAATCCCGCTCTTAAACCGCAGGCCGGCGCACTCGTCTGCACTTGCTTGTGAATACCAAGATTGTTCATGCTGCCTGATTTTCCTGTAAAAAGCTAGAAGTAGAGTCATAATTGAAGGCCTGTATCGGGATATATTCACTTATTAGAAAACAAATCCGGCACTCATATGTTTTTGATATTTTACCTTCGGAACAGAACGGGCACCTTCCCTTGATTAAGGCATACTTGCAACAAGTACAAGAGTTGAATATCACTGCCGTGAACGAGAATCTCAACGATCTCTTGATCGCCGAGGAAGACTACACCTCCCTACGAGAGTCGCTCGATTCTTACGATAGCGTCGATGCGGTAGCTCTAGCTATCCGCTTGGAGAAGCACGAGCTGATCGAGTTCAGGAGAATTGCAGCCTACTTATTCAAAAAGAACGGCCGCTGGGAGCAGGCAATCGCGCTTGTCAAGGAAGACAGTTTATACCAGGACGCTATCGAATACGCCGCCGAGTCCAAGGATGCCGAAACTGCTGAGAACTTACTCAACTTTTTCGTTGGACTACAAAACTATCCCTGTTTCACAGCTACCTTGTACACATGCTATGACTTGCTCCGCCCCGACGTTGTTCTGGAGACCTCGTGGAAGAACAACTTGTTAGATTACGCTATGCCGTACGTCATTCAAGTGGTCCGCGAATACTTGACAAAGGTATGCAGATCCCTCGCGATAGGTACTGCAATGTATTGTATATGCACTTCTTCTTTTACCATCTTATTATATCTTGTCACGGATTCACATTCGATTCCACACATCATCTATCCTTACAGGTTGACGACTTGAAGAAGTTCCAGGTGACAAAGATTGAGCAAGACGAAGAGGCTGAGGCTCGTCCTCAACCGCTTATGTACGGTAACCAGGAAACGCTTATGCTTACGATGGGCCCGTCGAATCCTATGATGGCGCCTGGTATGGGTGGACCTGGGCCCCAGGGCGGTGGTATGAATATGATGGGTGCGGGACCCCCCACGTATGGCGGATTCAATGGATATTAGTTTCACATGACCAGGAACGAGGTCTATACATAAAACAACCATACCTTGTTATATCTCGCTTGTGATACAGCTTTGTTCTATTCACTGCTGATGTAGTTGGTCTGTACTCTTTCAATGGTGATATATTATACGACTAGCATGCGTTTTTATCTTTTATAACTTCATAGTATTAGTAGTTCAGACAGTTATCACTATCATAGTCTCTAGGATTGCTATTCTGGCTTGATCCAATGATTATAGTCTTACTAGCGCGTCGGGATGACCTTTTTACTTAGCGGTATGAAGAGCGCTTCGGCTTCTCAGACGAGGCTCAGCTATTTTCATTTGAAGAAGAAAAAAAGAAGCACTTGTTAATCAGCTGTGGTAGTGTGAATATCGGTATCCTAAACGGGGCCTTTGATTCTGAAGAACGGGCTTCTGGGTTGGTCCTGCATGCAAGGGAGAACAATCAGCTTAAACGTTACTGGTTACTTAGGTAGTGAAGGAAATTAATAGTATTTTTATTTACATATAATCAAAATGTATGTTTAAGCGGATCGTTGTTGGGGTGCTTTAAAGTAAATACTTACGCTGTTGCCAAAATCAGAAAGGCTGGATAAAGTATCGCAAACAGTCCGCTGCTGAGGAATCGAGACGAGAAGACAGTAACGCAACTCAACGGTAAACCTGATAGTCAATAGGGTTGAAACCACAAATTCTTTTCACAAACGACCAAGAAGTTGACAAGAACTCTCAAACTATTAAAGAGAAGCATAAGATGGAAATGAAAGAAAGCATAAAGTCGAGAAAATCGAATCAATGTATCATACCGAATCCGAGAAAGTATGGCCAGCGGTCTTCGATGAAGGCTAGCCTTTTATCAAGCGACCATCTGAAGGAACTCCATTTGAATCTAACTCGGTGCAGAGATCGATAGAAATGGGTTTTGAGAAATAGTATCGTCCAATGCCGATGAAAACCGCGAAACTACCTTCTAGTACTACGAAATTCAAGGTTAACACATGAAGCCCGCAGAGCTGAACATACTCAAAGCAGTAAAGCGCGTACAACCAACACATCAGGATGAAACTGAGTATGGGTCCCACGTTTGGTACCAGATTTAGACCGGTTACCTGTAGGTACAAGGCATGTTAAAGTTTAAGTTAGTAACAGTTGTAAAAGCTCTGTACAATGATAGCTTCTAGGGAGGGGACCTTAGCGTAGCCGAATATACAAGCGACATACTTACAAGAAGCGCGACCACGGTTTCCAGCAACAAGCTGATTGTAGTTTCCGCAGCTTTGGAGCTGATGGCAGAGATGACGGATCTGGACAACGAAAGCAAAGAATAATAAATTGTGCGATACGTACTGAGGGTAACAGCGAAGATGCACAAAATGCGATTCAATCGACTGTGAAAAACGTTAGCACGCAAAAGGTGCCACATACACATTAGTACTTGCTCTCTCGCGAGTGCTGGATCCGATGAAAAGCAAGTTATAAGTATCTTCTGCTATATCTTGGTACCTATTGTAAACGAACAGACAGAACGACTCATGGTGAGGCAAACCTGCATAATGGGTTATAAAATGAAACCTAATCAAACACTGTACACAAAGCGGCGGTACTTGTAAATAGGCCGGAAGCTTCGTGAAAGGGTGTATTGCATACCACACGCTGTTCAGGATGAAGCTCAAGCAGTAGATTGGGTACACCCAGATGAGCTGCGGAATGAAGCAAAGTAGTCAGCGCGAAGTCGGAAATACAAGATATCGCGGCAAACATGATCCATACTGCAACCAATAGAACATTATCGAGGATAGTACACTTACGTTGTATATGTACTGAAGAAGAAGTTTGGCTGCTTCTGGCTCGTCTTCGAAGCCGGATGGGACAAGATGGTCAACGCGGTGCAAGCACAATACAAACAAGACGGAAAGATATGAGGTAAAGTGACTTTTTATATATATATATATATATATAGAAATCATAAGGGTCACTTGGTCTTCTTGATTGCAATTAGCTCAACTTAAAAAAAGTACGTCAAAGTTCCGAGGTATTCGACTACATAAAAAGATTGCAAAGCACATTTAATGGACCACATACCCTCTTGACCACTAGACCAGCCCCAGATGGTCTTGAAGATAAAGAAGAAAAAGCTGACAACGTAGCCGTCCAAAAGGTGCAGGCAGCCCAGAAATAACACTAGATTGATGATGACACATCTTTGAACCCTCGTCGAGATTCGTTCAGATCTGAGAAAGACACTAGGCATCAAATATGCGAACCTCACAAATGATGTACACGAGTAAAGACTAGCTGTCACAAAGCGTGCGTTGTCATATATAGCATTGACATTGGCCCAAGACAATGTTAACTGTATGCCCGAATAATTGCCGCTGGGGAGTCAGCCTTACCCGCCCGGGGAGGATTAACTTGTTCAACGCAAAAAAGCAAATATTACACACAAATAAACTATTTGCAAGTAATATATGAATCTATAGGATACAAAATTGAGTAAAAGAATCGGCACAAGGTGCTAGATCGAACTCGTTCGGCCTAAGCGAGCCATACTTTTCAAGGACAGTAGAAACTTTAGGAAAGGCGAGGGAATCGGCGACGCCCTCCAGAAACGATGTTGTCAGGACAATAGTGACAGCTTGCCAGTCAGTGTCAGCATTCTTGATGACTCCTTTATTGCGCGACATTGGTATCTCTTATCGCTTATCAAAAGCAATCGATTCCCATCCGATGGGGTAAGGGCAACTTGAATTTAGTTGAAAATTATATTTAGAATACACAATTTTAGTATTAGTGATTCCTATGGAGAGGTCACCAGCATACATCGCATGCCGTGTACATATCGTCTCACAACGTATAGTCAACAAGTGTGAATATGATGATATTACTGATCATAATATATATATATATATATATATTTCAATTGAACTCAAGTACCGAACTATAGTACATAGCGTACAAAGGATCGGTGACATAAGTTGTCACTGATAACCCTAATATGGTTGCGCGGGATTTCGAGGGGTCAAACATACAAATGAAATCATGGCCTTTCGAAATCCAAACATTTCGAAGAAGGCTATGATGAAATACATATTACATACATAACCATCATCTTGTATGCGTGACCGTCCATTGTTGTGATATTTTAATATACTTTCTTATTCCTCTCTCTCTGGAGAGTCATGGCATTGTTCAATATTATATGCACAGTATTGGTGGCTCCTCCTTTTGGTCTAGTCTTTAGGAGTAGCCACCAAACTTACTGACAATTTTCAAGGAGTTGATTTTTATTTATCATGTAGCGTCTTACAATGAGCGTCTTACAATGAGCGTCTTACAACATGTTCAAATACACGCATTAATTGCTTGTGGGTATATAATAGTATCTATCTTGCTAGACTCCGGGTGAAATGAAGAGAAGAGAGGGCGGAAAAGAAGACTCATTTTCCATACCAATTTAATGGGAAGATATTTCAATGTTGTATAGTGTACATATCGTATGCGAAGAAATCCAAAGCGACCGACAGGATGAACTACTAATTTCATATGCCGGCAATATTAATGTGAAGTTGTGATTCAAAAGTTTTATGGAAGCAAGTTCGGAGATTATTTATGCTCTTCAATATGTATTTTGTAGGCTCTCGTTTGCTATACGGGAGTTTGTTGGTTATGTAGTTTAGCTTTCAAAACTTACTTCGATATGAGACCTGCTCGTAATTCACAATTTCGCATACAAAAGAACAAATGTACCTAGTAGCTTCGGTACATACACCGTATGCCGATTGCAAACATGCACAAGAGTTCGGATCAGACAAAAGAACATACATAATGTAGTTTTTATATGTTTCTTGAAGTACTGTTGACAACTGTTAATAACATTAGATACCAATCTCCCCTTAAAGCAGCACCTGTTCACCGCCGGTTTAACAAAAAGGGAATAAGAAGTCCTAAGAACGTTGTATAATTGATCAATGAAAAATAGCAGCTTTCCCTTTTTGTTCGTACTTCGACGTGCTGTTCGGCATTTGAAACTATCATGCCCATGTCTCTAGTTTGAAACTATCATGCCCGAGTCTCTAGTTTGAAACTATCATGCCCGAGTCTCTAGTTTGAAACTATCATGCCCGAGTCTCTAGTTTCAAACTATCATGCCCGAGTCTCTAGTTTCAAACTATCATGCCCGAGTCTCTAGTTTCAAACTATCATGCCCGAGTCTCTTAAAATATCATAGCGTTAACTGCTCACCTTATCACACACACACACACATAGTTATATCTTGTATTTAGAGTATATTGATATTCAATCAAGTTGTAGAATTCACATTTGGTATCGTGGAGCTCAAACCTTCGTAATCACGTTGGTAGCAACTAAAACGGATATGTATGTCACAGAGGAATATATAACCTGTCCCTACCATCCTGAGGAGCTATAGTGCAACTTCATGTCATGGCCGTCTGTTTATTTTATTTTAAAAGAACATCCAATTGCGATAGATACTACCTGTAATCAGAATGGAACGAGTAATTCGGAAACGGGGTGATCCGGGATTGGTACGAGATCCCACATTTAAGTCGAAATACCGCGACCGATAGCCCTGCACACGGTAGTCAACATTCCAATTTCTGATGATGCATAAGAAAAAATCGGCGCCGATATGGTGGACTCTGATTACGCGTAGTGTCTTGCTACCACCTATCGCAATTTAATGTTCTCAATGAAATAAACATACGGGCATGACAAGCATAAGCTATACTTAGGCCAAGCTAGCTCATTGTTGGACACAAAAAGTCTGAAGGTTTAGTATTACATGAAACTGTTTGGAATTTTCGAAGCTCTCTATCGATCATAGACTTATTAGCATTAAAGCCATATAACTTTAACTCAAGTCGTCTACATCTCTGTTCAAAACAGCGATGTGATCGTATTTGCAACCGTGTATGGAATTAGCTCCATATTTATACTATTCCCCGCCCCCCCCCCCCCTTTAAAAAAAAAAAAGTTATTCACATGAGTATACTATACCGACTGGGACCGCTTGTGTGCGAAGTGCGAATAGTCCGGAGCGTGAGATAGTTTTTTTTAAAAATATATATTTATGTACATTATATTTTGATATATATATATATATATATACATATGTGTATGTGTGTATGTAAATAGATTATATACATATTTATATCAGGTTCCTAAAACGTAAACCTCTTGTTGGAAACACCAGTATCATAGCGTATTCATGATGGCCGAGACAAAAGAAGCAGGTGCGAAAGACACTGGGGGTGAGGACATGGATGATGAACTACGGAAGCTCATGGGTGAGGTTCGTACAATGTCTTGTGACCATGGATTTATGCAGGCTTGTTCCCATTCATACTAGCATACTCTGGCCTCACATGCGGCGTATCACTGTTGTATGCATATTTTGGCGTCCATGATTTTGCGAAGTTACTTGCTAACTTACACTTTATTACTCTGAACAACACCTCACAGGTTTCTGAAAGCCAACGAGATTCCGAAGTCACACGCGTGCTATCTGCTTTCAAATTAAATCCGTGGGCACAAATGGGCGTTGATTTCACAACCCCAGACGACGTATGTTTAGATGTTGCGCTAGTGGTTCACAAAATTCGCGGAAGAAAAAAAGCTTGTACGACTTTCTTGCACGATGACCTTGTTTTGTTGGGATCCTTGTCATATTGTATTCGATTGCCATGCAAAACCACTGCGGAGTTTTAAAAATATCCGGCGACACCGCTATAAGCACTCATGCGGGTAACCACTTAGAACGTGTCGAAATAATAATATCTGCTGGTGTATTTCAATGCATATGTCCGTGAAGTGTGCCAAAATTGACTTCATGGATAACTGATCTGTTTGCCTTCGCCCCGCTCCGACTTCTGTTCGATGTGCACGCTATATCTTAAGAGTTTAGAAGCACGTCAGCGATTGAATGAAGATTTAACAATTTTCTCTTTTTCATTAGGTTTTGAATAAAACTTACAGAAAAAAATCACTGATGATCCATCCTGATAAGTGCAAACACCCGGACGCTCAGAAGGCCTTCGCCATCCTGGCAAAAGCCAAGGTATGAAATACCAGTTATCTGGGCTACTTTTAAAGATATATTGTGCGATCATGTTGAGTATACATATTCAATTTGTGCTCTTGTCATCGGTAGGAATTCAATGCGATTTGATTTATGTAGAGACAAGCTAGAAACACTTCGGTGTACTTTAATTCTGCCAGTCGTTCAGCGAACGGTTTTCTGCATCGCAATGCTCCCTTTAGTGCTTTATGGTCATCCAATCGTACTTAAAATTGTCGTATATTATCGCACACGCCGCTAAAATTAGAAACTTTGCCAAGACAAAAATCAAAGACGGGTGATGAAGCAAACTCTTCAAGATGCTCTAGACATGGTGATGCACGAGAAGAAAATCGAAGCCGATGATCCAGCTGTCAAAACTGAGGCATTCAAGGACATAGTGGTCGCAAGAGCCAACAAAGTTCTGGGAGATATTGAGTGGCGAAAGCGGCAGCTGGAAAGGCGAATGGCTGAAGAAGAAAGTATGTTTATTCAATGACATTTTAGCAAGCATATATGATTCTCTTACTAAGGGCGCAAGTTGGTTTGCAATTCTCGTAGTAGATAAATGTTTAATTCCAAATCGCTGGGTTGCAAAATAATGCAGCTGCGAAGCAACAAGAAATAGAGGAGGAGAAGGAGAAAAGGAAAAGAAAAGCAGAAGCCGACAAGGTCTGGGAAGACAAAAGAGACTCTCGTGTCAGTGACTGGCGATCATTCCAAGATAAAGGTATTTACATGGGACCTGCGCTGTATTGTCAGACTGTGCTTTATTTGCTAATAAACCTCAGCACATTGTTATGCAATTCGGTTTCTGCTGATAAGTTCGTGCTGCTGACAGCGCAGCCGGTGCTTGCACATACTATTGCTTTGTAGCAGCCGCTGCTGAACTACACTCTCGGTTCACACGCTAAATTGTCGTCTTACACTTGTACATGTACCACCTTTGACAGGCAAGAAGCGCAAAGTGAAGAGGAGGGAGAAGGAGCAAGATGTGCTCCAAGAGGCGGCAATCAAACATGCTTTGAAGGTGAGTCGACTGTCTGTTGCAATTTTTAGTCTGTACGCGTGCCGTCTAAGCGACGAGAGTGGCATTGGCGCCCTATTGAGTTTGTCGCTCATAGTGCATTTTCTCTGAACCACGACAGAGCGCGACGAAGAATTAGATGCTGCCGCCAATAATTTGACCCCGGAGCATTCCTGTGACACCCTCAAGGGCTCTCGAGCGAGCTTCTGCGAGGCTGATTCTTTCATACCCCCTGTACCTTCTCCATATCTTCTGGTATGACTGGTTGTTATAGTAACGGGCGTCAAGAAGCGTTGTCAAAGGTCTGGTGTGCTTGTATTCGGATACAGATCTTCGCTTCTGATCGACGCGTGGCCGTTACCCGTGGGTAAGACAGTATATTTTTTTCACACTACACTCTCTACCAAGCTAATTATGGCCGCCGTAGATGCTCAGTAATTTACACCGTCATTCTACGTGGATTTACTTCGCAAGCGGATTGTGTGCACGACAATCAACACTCTCTGGCCTCTGTGATTTCATGCAGCCTAGCCTCTTCCTCAGAGAACAGGAGTTGTATTCTGCTCAGCATTTTCGGAAGACGAGGCATGTCTTTGAATTCTGTAGATCAAACAAAAAAGTAATAAGTATGCATGAGATTGGCATGTCTCGCTGCTAAGCTACAACTGGAGGTGAAATTTGTTGATCATTAGTAAAATTTGAGATACATACCGAATCGCATGAGATCGAATGCAATTGCTGTCCTGTCGGTGAAGCGAGCATCGATTTTCGGCACCTGAGGGTACCGTTGGCTGAAATGATTCAGAACAATAAGTCCGGCGTTCATCTTGCCCCCTTCTAGGACGGCTTCCATCGTGGTGCTGCACACAAGCACGACAAAAGAATAAGTCTGGAGTCAGTAAAAACCGCATAAAATAGTAGATGTCCAGTCAAGGCGGAAAATGCGCAAAGGATCTACAAGGGTACAAGCAGAATCGACTGAACTTACCTATGATTCTTCGCCTTTGCTTCCGCAAGCATCTCCTCTTCAAACGTCGCTTCGTGTATCAAAATAGTTGCGTCTGCTCCAGCAGCGGCAAGTCTGCAAGGATGGTATGGGGGGTTAGATCAGATTGTACTGTTAATTAACTCCCTCAAAATTAAGAACCTCACAGACTTGCAAAGCGTTTCATAATAATTCATCCGATTACGTTCAGACTGTGAATATTTGGTGAATATCAGAGCCCGACAACCTTCGTAAGAGTTTCACAGTCCGTCAACTCAATCCATAATAACAGTTATACACTTACTTTCCACAAGGCCTGGTATCACCGGAGTAGACAACCTTCCAGCCTGACTCGTGACTAAGAACCACACCGGTAGCGTCCTTTGTATGTATAACGCCGACGCAATCCAAGGTAATACCCATTTGCTTACGCAAACTCGCCAGAAGCGCTTTCTGGTGCAAATGGTTGTTTGCCTTGTAGCCACCGCTCATAGCATTCGCTGAAACAAATTCGAAGCTGATAGGCTCGAGGGCACTGTATAAGTTCAGCCAGATTCTCATTTTGTTGGGAGCAACGACCAGTAACGGCGGACACGAAGCGGATCGATTGGCGAGTAACTGAATCAGACCTAGATGATGATCGGCGTGCATGTGCGATATGTACACGCACTTTATATCATCAACGAACCTCTGCACACCCTCTCTTCCAAGCATCCGCCTTAACTGTCCGTACGTGCCCTCACCGCTATCGAGCATAATCGACCCGATGTCAGGAATACGTAACGCGGTCGAGCTTACATTTCGGTACTTAGAAGGTATGGCCGACCCAGTTCCGAGAAATAGGACTTCAACATCTTTATCCGCATGTGGAAATTGATGCTTCGTTTCTGACTGTTCGTCAGTTGTAAAATTTTCAGCCATAATCTCTTTTGCCTCGCCTGACTGTTCGTCAGTCGTAGGACTTTCAGCCAGAATCTCTTTTGCCTCGTCTGACTGTTCGTCAGTCGTAGGATTTTCAGCCAGAATCTCTTTTGCCTCGTCTGATTGTTCGTCAGTCGTAGGATTTTCAGCCAGAATCTCTTTTGCCTCGCCTGACTGTTCGTCAGTCGTAGGATTTTCAGCCAGAATCTCTTTTGCCTCGCACATGATAGTGAATAGACTATTGTGCAAATCTATCGCCGGTGGCAGAAAGCCAGCTTTCTTAGCAGGCTCCAGTCGGTACTCCATCTGTGGCGATCCCACGCGGCCTTGGGTTCTGAACTGTGACAAATATGATGGCATTATTGAAATATGATGAGCGCGCGATTCGTATAGAAGCAACTGATGCACTTTGTGAATATTCAAATGGGTTAGAGTAAGTAACACTTAGAAGCTACTAAAATTTCGCGTGCAAGATACTTCTCTCCAAATTTCAAATAGTTCAACTTACTACTTCAAAGTCAAGCGCAGATATTGCGGCAGCGGGATCTCTCGTAGAGAAAACCGGCATCGCGAAGATCTTCTCATCAATGATATTCAATTTGGCTTGTAAGCGCTCCTGACTCTTGTATACAGTTGACTGGTCACATAGATCCTCATTTATAAGCACGTGGTCGGCTGTCTTGCCAAACGACGCAGCCCACGTGGCGTATCGCTCGTCATTCAAAACACTGATAGGTGATTTGTGCACCACCACCACAAGTGGCTGTGAGTTGGAGCTGTCGTCGGTGGCTTGCGAGACCTGCCATTCAGGAGCAGCGGTAAGCGCTGGAATATAATCTGCACTCGGGCAATCAATAATCAAAACCGTATAGCCTTTCGGCGATTTGGTCGTGACCATATCGGGCGTGATTGCTGTACCGTCCTTAAGCGTGATTGTCTTACCCTTCACTAGATCCGCACGAATCGATCCCTTTGGTATACAAAGTTCGACCGCCTAGAGAACAAATCGACAAAAGTGCAGCAAATTTTAGTCACACAAGACAATTTAATAATAACTGATTACTAAAGTACCTTGGGAGTCTTGTATCAATACAACGGACTAGTGAGTCAAAATTGTGAACCGTATACTAGAAATCAATTCAAGTTTCGCAGGGTGTACAAAAATGCAGGTCGGTTACCAATTTGTAACTCCAGTATACACAGTAGTCCATATGTATGTGCGTTTGTGTATGCATGTATACACGACACAGACTCAGACAATGACACACATACATAATTATATGTGTGGTGGCTATACAAGTCCAAGCATATATTTACGCACACTGATACGCGCATGTAAGAATACCAATACATCGAATGAAGTCACAGTATTACTAACACACCTTCTTGGCGTCGAACTTTGGCGGGGCGGGTTGTAACTCACACATATAGCATACTACATCGTTTTGAACTCCCTTCTTCGGCGCAGGTATCTGCTGATGTATCAAGCCGTTGTACCAAGATTTCGCCGGTGCAAGGTGCGCAAGCATAACTTTCTTTTGTTCCTCTGTTAGTGGGGTGTAGGTCTGATCGTGACTACAAACCTCGCTATCTGTGTCTGTGCGTGCTCGCTTCAGCTCTGGTTCTTCATCTTGTCGCAATGGCTGTATTAAAACTGGTGTAATCTTTACAAATTTATCGTTGTATACATCTACAGGCCTTGTGCTACTTGTGGTATTTGTTTGCCCGTCTTCCCCCGCATGTTCAAAGTCAAATTCTCGCACGTTCACCCCTAACAGACCTGTGTTCATGAAGTTATTTGTGCCGTGAAAAAAGTGGTGTAGGTTCGCAGGGCCGTGGACTGTGACGCTGGTCGCTCCAATACCAGCCAAGGAGAGTAGTACACCGGGAAGGCCTCCTAAATTACGCCATCTTAGGCGTGTGAGAAAGATCGAGTCCACTTTAGCCAGTTTGGCAGTTTGTTCCGTAGCCAGGCGTTGGAAGCCTTCGCCGCAATTGAACAAGTATTTCTTCTTATCGAACACTAACATGACGCTAGGAGACGAATCCCCCGTTGCCGTGCCGATAATTTTCAATAATGTATGCATGGCGAATGTTTATCAATCCTATCTATCTAATCGACTAGCCGCCGCCGATGTCAAATGTACGTACATACATGGATCTGACCCTTTCAGGTGACGCTTCGTCTATATCAGTGTACTATGATTAAAAAATCTACTACAATAATACATACTGAAATATTCACCCAAATAAAACGTGCGTTTCCGAGTGCGCCTTTTTTTCAAAATATTACAAAAAGGCAATGCAAAATCTAAGAGTGCCTCAGATCTTATCCAAAACAATCAGAATGGTATGGTGTGCTAGTTTGATATGCCCACACTTTCAGCAACAGAGGATTGTTGCGTAAACGTTTCCCTCAGCTATCTTCCGCCCTAAGTTAGAAAGGGTTTGTCAGAATATTTATATCAATACTCAACTGACTATTGTTCGCTTCTTCATATTAACAGTTGGTCTTGGTACTAGGCGATCTGCATATACCGCATCGGGCGTCGGATCTCCCAGAAAAGTTTAAAAAGCTGTTGGTAAGTGGTTCGGGTTATGGAATTTTACACGACATGGAGAACTGATATATATATATATATATATATATATATATATATATATATATATATATATATATATATATATATATAACTTAAACCGCGTATACAGCTGCCAATAGGCACGCAGTTGCTGCAAGTAAATGCTTTCGCAGTTGTATCAGCTGGTAGGTGATTCTGCGATAGGTTTACTCGAACAAAACTAGACGCGTGATCTTCATAGTAGCAATAGTATACGATGATGCCTAATATCAAATTCGCATATTGGTGATTGTTCGAATAGATGATACGCAACGACAAAGTCTGCGCTTCTAGCTACGCCCGATAGAGGATTTGCAACAAATATGTATGATTCATACGAGAAAAACTACAAGCACACATTCACACGTGTAAACACACACACACACACACACACACACACACGCACACACACACATACACACACACACACACACACAGACACACAAAAAAACACACACATTCACACACGTACACACACAGACACAGACACGCGCACATACACACACACACACACACAAAACACTTTATATATATATATATATATATATACACACACACAAAAACATATATATATATATATATATATGTATATATATATATATATATATATATATATATATATATATATACATATATATATCACTCACACACGCACATACACACGCACTCACACGTGTACACACCCACACACCCTGTACACACTCTCACACACAAAAAACACACAGAGACATACATACACACACACACAAACACATAACCACACACACACACTCACACATGCACACACACTCCACCCACACCACACTCACACACACATATATATATTAATATAATAACATATATG